>JBANCV010000347.1:0-44552 GCA_037040105.1 Amiota albilabris
CAACTTAACAAAAAAAAAATTTACCGATTCCTTTTTAGCGGTTCATTTGAATGACATTTTCCAGATACTTTTTATACAGAAGGTAAATCAACCGCAGAAGAATGATTCATTCTCCACCACGACAACGCGAGCTCTCACTCATCGGCTCTTACAAGTGACTTTTTAAACACTCAAAACGTCGAATTGATGGGTCATCCGCCGTATAGTCCAGATTTGGCACCGAATGACTTCTTTTTATTCCCACACACCAAAAATAAATTGCGAGATCAACGTTTTTCGATGCCTCAAGAAGCGGTGATGCGTTCAAAACACAGAGATACCTCATTTCGAGTGGAAGAAGGGCTTCGAAAATTGGTTCAATCGCATGCAAATGTGTATTGATTTTCAAGAAGAATATTTTGAAAAACAATAGTCATTTTCGATGATACATATTTGTTATTATTTGTCTGACTCAAGCCATAAAAAGCAACCCTCGTATTAATTTTCAATTATTTTTTGGTCCTTCGAACCGGATACTCAAGGAATTTATACATTTTGAAATTCGTGCACTAAGAAAATGAATGATATAAAATAATGATTCTTCCACATGGTGTTTTATCGAAAAGACGTGGATATCTGAAGCCGAGCATCACTCGGGCTTATGAAGCTTCGAAAAACCTTGAAGGGACAGCAACTTCGTAGCCGCTACTACGAAATCGTATCGAAAACGTCAAAGAAAGCTATAGGGAGTTTCTGGAATGCAGCAAAGGGCTGTTCAGTGATGCTGAAGATTGACGGATGAAATGGAAGAGTATGAGGAACGATACTTTAAGGCACATGCAGCATTGACGACCGCTTTGAATGACTATAAAGCGGATAGCTAAACAGATAGGAAAGAGGACTCTATCGCAAAACTTGCGTTACAACAGGCAGAGTTTTTAGAAAAGGTTCAAACTTCAATGAATACTGAGGTTTATTATGAAAAAATGAAGCTAGCCACATTTTTTTGGTAATTATGAAGATTGGCCGTCCTTTTCTGACCAATTTTCGGAAGCAATCGATGCAAAAGCTAATCTTACAAATACGCAAAAATTCCATTATTTCAAATCATAGTTGCCTGGAGATGCTACCTTATAAAGCATATCCAGATTACGGGCAATAATTATTCTCAGGCAAGGGAACGTCTTCGACAACGATATGATCAGAAACCACTGATAATTCGATCGTTACTGCAGAGTTTTCTAAATCTGCCGCAAGCGAGCACACTATATGTATAAATTCTGTGGATGTATAATTCATGATGGAGCGGATGTAGTGTTGAGGGAATTGACGGCACTTAATTCCACAAGCCGTGACCCTTTCTTAATACACATACTGGTTAAAAAGATGGATGATGAAACCAGACAAGCATGGAAGAAGCAGTCGGAAGGTGAAAACAACACAATTAACTGTTTCTTAATATTGCTGTCCAAGCGATGCGATGCCTCAAAGTCGCTGGAACCGTCACGTGATACACAACATAGATGGGATGTGGCGGTCAACCATGCGAATATGGAGAAGATAAAATCATGCAAAATATGCAATGCGATACACCCCACTTTCGTATGTGAGAATTTCAAATGTTTGGATGTCGAAGTTCGCAGAAAGGTACCAAAAGAGAAAAATTTGTGCTATAACTGTCTAAGTGATACACATCGAGCAAATCAATTCAATTCTGTACATCGTTGCCGAACGGGCAAACACCATCCTCTTTCATTCATTTGAATAAAGCATATTTCGTTGATAGTAATTTGGATTGCATTCCATCAACCATACTTTTAAGCGTTAGGACGTGTTCATCACTGCTTCAGTTTACTAATTTTCCATCAAGAAACCTCAAAATTCTTTCTTTTTTCCTTAACTAAAGTGCTACGATAATCTGTACAAACAATACAGTATCTACAACAACATTAAACTCAGGTACTGCATCGATCGCGTCATTGTATGCAGCTACTGAAACAACAACAAAACAAACCTATTAGCGCAACAACAACCCAATGCTAGAACAAGCAAGCAGCACAATTACTGCGTCAGCAACGGAATCAACTAATAAGAAAGAATTTGCTATGCTAATTAAAGCAAATTAAAAATGTGGGGTTTTTTCATATTTTGAGCTTTCATTGAGAAAAAATGGTTATATGTTTAATTGTCAAAGTACTGTCCCTCGCTTGCCACTACTTCTTCCCATCTTTCTGGTAGCATACGAATTCCGTTGCGAAAAAACTCGGCGGGTTTGGCCTCGATCCAGTCATCGACCATTTTTTGGCTTCCTCGTAACAACGGAAGTGCTGGTTAGCCAGGCCATGCGTCATCGATCTGAAGAGGTGGTAATCAGATGGAGCAATGTCTGGGCTATACGGCGGGTGGGATAGGACTTCCCATTTTAGCGTTTCCAAGTAAGTTTTTACGGCCTTTGCAACATGTGGCCGAGCATTGTCATGTTGCAAAATTACTTTGTCGTGTCTCTCGGCGTATTGTGGCCGTTTTTCTATGAATGATCGGCTCAAACGTATCAATTGTCGTCGGTAGACCTCTCCAATGATCGTTTCATTCGGTTGCAGCAGCTCATAGTACAACACAACCAGCAGCTCCACCATATACAGAGCATGAGCTTGGCACCATGAATATTTGGCTTGGCCGTCGATGATGCGGCAAGGCCGGGGGAGCCGTATGATCTTTTTCGCTTGGGATTGTCGTAATGGATCCACTTTTCATCGCCAGTAACAATACGATGCAAAAAACCTTTTCTTTTCTGTCGTTCAAGCAGTTTTTCGCACTTGAAAAAACGTCTTTCAACGTCTCTCGGCTTCAATTCATATGGGACCCGATTTCCTTGCTTTTGGATCATTGGATCATGCCCAATTGTTGTAAACGATGGAAAATGGCTTGGCGTGTTACTCCCAATGATTTGGCAAGCTCTTGCGTTTGACGAGTAATGTCTCAAATTCGGCATCTTCAAAGTTTTTCGGTTGACCGGGCCGCTCCTTGTCTTCCACGTCAAAATCACCACTTCTAAAGCGTACAAAACATTTCTTGCACTGTGAAATCGACAGAGCATACTCCGGATATGCTTCGGATAGCAATCGATGGGCTGCAACTGCACTTTACTTCAAATTAAAGAAGTAAACGAGAACTTCCCGCAAATATTGTTTTATTAGTACGAATTAAGACATATTAAGAGCGAAAGAAAAATATGTTGTTTACACTTCAAGCAAATGTAACATACGGGAAATTGAAGCTGTCAAATGTATTTTTCAAATGGAGTATAGGACAACTTTGCCAGATGCTTATAGCATGAGTAGCGCCATCTCTTGTAAATCCCGCATTCCATTCATTCGCTTTGATACCTTTGATGACAACTTGCAGGCCTTTGGAACTTTTCAAGTGGTAAGTATAATGATTTATCTTTGACTCAATTAAGTAGTTGGAAATTTTCATAAAGTTTCCTTCGGTGTAGATCTGCAGTTTAGTTTCAGGTAGATCTTCTTTTTTTTAACAGGTATTATGTGAAAACTGTCGTTTTCAATGAGTTGTGTGACCTTTCGTTCGAGAGCACTCGGGCTGTGCTCTCGTATGTAAATTAGTGGAGGTTTGAATTTTTTGATCTTCGGTGAGCCTTGCGCAGAATTTTTGGTTGGATTTCCACTTAACAAATGGAACTTGTTTGTACTGAGTGGATCCTATATTTCACTTGTTTCTTTCATGCGGTTTATTTTCGATGTATTCCCAGCCTTTATATTTTGCGGGCTGAGTTTTATTTGAACGTATCGATCGATGTCAATCTGCATGGTCGATTTGGTTTTAAGAGTTTTCTCTATCTGTTGCTGTCCATTTTGAATTGAATTTCTTAATTTAGAATCGCTTTGCCGTGAATAGCCCATTTTTGGTTTGATTCATTATGTAAAATCCTGTGAGTAACAGACTAATTATTTATGATGATCATAATTGCAGGTACCACAGCTATCTTACATACCCAAGTTACTTCATGGACATGACCATTCACATATTTTGAGTTTTCCTTCATTTAATAAAATCCTGTGAGAAACATAATGTACGTAGATACCCGCGGCCTATTGGTGTGGTTTTTTTTTGTTATCGGAAGTGAAGCATCGAAAGCCTGCTCAGTGTACAACCGGATGCGGGACTTTAAAGACTCCCGCCCCACGTTTTATCACCTCCCGGGACCCGGGAGAAAAATGGGAGCATTACTGCTCAACAGTCACTCGGTCCTAGTATAGCAGCTCACCTAATGTATTGTGCTGTTGTCGCACGTGGGTCGTGACTAATCGTCAGTGTTCTACGATCCCCCCTCAGGTACTAACTACAACGCTTGCATGTTGCGTGTAGCATTCTCTAGGCGACGTAGCTCTAGCTGGAAGCAGTCACACTTTCACAGATCTGATCCCAGTTGGCCGGGGATGCTAACATGAACTGCAACGCATTATTTATTTGCGCCAATATAATATTAAACAAAAACACAAAAAATCATTACCGCTTTGGTTCATTGAACTTAGCCAAAATAATAATAACAAGGACATATATAACGTCAAGACGCTCCTCCATACTCAGATTTCTTTTAAGCCACCGCACCACAAAAAATCTATTGCCCAATGCAGTAATTGCCAAAAATACGTTCACACTAAGAATTTTTGTTCAAGAGATACTATTTGCGTTAAGTGTGCAGGAAACCACAAAACTATAGATTGTAAACTAACAAATGAAGACAATCAATGTGCCATTTGTTCTGGCAATCACACAGCTAATTATAAAGTGTGCGAAATATACAAGGCGCTTAAAATAAAACGATTTCCTGCTGTCCGTGAACCAATGCAAAATCAGGCACTGGATATTTCAACTAATAAAAACCCCGATAGAGCGGGCTTAAGCTATGCTGAGGTAGTAGGAAATTGTCCTGTACCGATGCAAATCGATCCTATTGTAGAGCCAAAAAACAAAAATAACAAGGTCGAGACTGCCATAGTCAATAACGATAAACATAAGTTCAGAGTCATCAATGCAGATTTATATAAACTATGAAAATAGTTAACCAATTAATCCAACAGATCTCAAATATGATGAATACAATTAATGTACTGGAAGCGACGATAAGCAAACAAAATGGAGAGTAGATTAAATATAGTAATTTAGAATGCAAATGGTTTATTCAACCACTTATTGGAACCTAAACAATTTCTGAGAGATAAAAATATAGGTGTAGCACTTATATCTGAAACACACTTGACACACAAACATCTCATAAGAATACCAAACTATTCAGTAATAACGACCAACCACCCAGATCGAACAGGCCATACAGGATCAGCAATAATTCTTAAAAAGAATATAAAATTTCTTGAAAGCAGTCATTTCAAAAACTACTATATCCAATCGACTAACATACAACTATGGGATAATAATGGTGAATTCACAATATGCGCCTGCCAAAACATAAAATAACATATGAGGAGTACTTTGACTCTTTTAAAAGACTGGGAACCAGATTCATATGTGGTGGAGACTTCAATGTTAAGCGCACAAACTGGGGCTCTAAAATCAGTAACAGGAAGGACAAAAAAATACTAATTGCAATACAAAAAGAAAATGGAAGACACATAAACACTGGTGAACTTACATACAGGCCATATGATCCATGCAAAAAACTAGACCTCATTGACTTCTGCGTTTTTAAAAACTTTAAGAACCACACCTCTCCCAAGAAACTCCAACTATATATTAAATGCCCTATCCTGAAGAAACTAACAAAGAAATACGGAAGACTAAGAAAATATTGCAAGAAACTCTGTATCCGGAAGATAAAGCAAAATGAAACAAAGCATCTAAAGAATTAAGGAAAATGCTAAAAATAAATAGAGATAAGCATATAAGTACTCAGCTAGAAAAATTGACTGCTTCAGCGGACACAAACTATTCTCTTTGGAAATCTGCTAAGAAGCATTTAAACAAAACTACACACATGCCACCTATTAAAAAATATGACGGAAGCTGCGCTTGTACAAACGAGGAAAAGGCATTAATTCTAGCTGAGTATTATGAAGAAGTGTTTGCAGAAGAGCAACTAAGTAACAATACACATCCAAGTAGCAATAAATCTAAACCAGACAAAAATAAAACCTATAACAGTAAGAGACATTCAATATTGCAATCAAACTAAGGCAAATACAGGCAAGACTTTACTAAAGCTGAATCATACAGGCCAGCACTGAGTAAAATATTTGAAAAGTTATTCATACACAGACTGAAACCCTTCCTACATCAACTTAAAGCCATCCCTGACCATCAATTCGGGTTAAGATATAAATACTCTACTATACAGCAGGTGCATAGAGTTACCCAAAAAATTATGGCAGACATTGAAGCCACAAAATACTGTGTAGGAGTTTACATTGACGTTGAAAAGGCGTTTAATAAAGTCTGGCATAAGGGGCTGATCTACAAACTAAAAGAACTGTTGCCTAGTAATATAGCAGTACTCCTAAAAGCTATACCACAAATCGAAGATTCAGGATTTCTAAAATTATTATTTGTGGGAACATGATTGAAAAAATTTAGCAAATAAGTCAGATATTCCAGGGTCCTCATAAGCATGCAAATCATCTAAGAAAACGAGGAAGGATATAATGAAGATTTACGTTTTGACTAACGACACATATGTCGACGACATCGCATGTATTGAAATTGCTGGACTTTGCTAGACTGCTTCCCAGTGGATGTTCGGGAACATAACCCAGTAACATATCTGAAGCTGAATCTTATAAATACTTGGGTTAAATTGGAACCCCTTCTCCGATGAACTATTTTCAAACTTCAATTATTTATCTTTTGACAAAGCACCAATTAAACGCATTATACGAAGGCGGTTCATTAAGTACAAACTAAAACTCCACCAGAAAAAAATGTATCTTGCCAAAAGCGAAATACGTATGTTATATGAGTATTAATAAAAAATAACTGTACATACTTTACAATAACTCTCACTTTACCTTTATCACGCACCACTCAAATGTAAAAATTGTGAATTTGAATTTAATATTAATTTTTATTATTTGATTTATGTTAATTAAAGATTTATTTTCGCTATGAAATTTTGTCTGCTCGATCACTTCTAAACTCAATGAATTTGCATATTGCATGCTCTTATTGTTTTAAAAAATGTTTGCTCTCTCTTATGGTCATGCACACGGTGAAAGAGGAAAAAAAAAAAAGCTGCTATAGTAAAATTGTTGAATAGTATTATAAGTTTGTAAAGAAGTTTGTTACTTAAAGAAGGAGACATCAGAGACCACATACGAGTTGATTTTGAATAACGTTAGCTGTTTGTCACCTCTACCCATTAATAAGATCAACTACGAGCTCCTGTTCTCGTTCTCTTTTCTTCGTACATTTTCTTGTTTTTGTACAACACACAAGCTGGTTGCTTGCATGTTGTTGGTTTTTACTTGCAAAGTCTTAATTGAAATTTTCTGTATTTTCCGGTGGATATGGCAATAGATATACGACTCTGTGAAATTTTGAAGTGTCCAACTAGTGCGGTTCATGAGATACAGAATCGGAAAATGTGACAATTTTTTATTTTTTCTCTCTAAATTTTTTCCAGCGCCGCTAAAGAAGTTTCACTTCAAAAACAAATAAAAATCTATTATATAATATATAACATTCTCTCGATGTTCGTCAATAGTGCTCAGAGCAAGGAGTACTGCCATTTATGATTTGACTGCGGAGTGGAAAAGACCCAGCCCGGCCCAAAAAAGAAAATCAATAGAAGAACATCGGGCCAGGCAACCAGCACGACAAACAGAAGAAAATAGGACAAAAATACCAACTATGAAACCACCAAAACCACGATGCTTTTTTCAACCGGGGATATGGAGAAAAATCGAAGCTTTAAAAAAGAGATCTGAATTACTTACCTCCGCCAACGTGGGAGAAAATCAGCGCCATATACCAAAAAATTTATAATTTTGAAGAACATCTAAGAAAGCACCGCCAAAAGAAAGAACAGTTGAGCCAACCAAGCAGCACAACAAATCTAAAAATCATCGGATCGACGCTGATAACCAGCAACGTCCGGACGCAACATAAAAAAAAACACAAAAATGTTATAAATTGTAAATCAAGTAGGCTATAAAAATGCGGTTTGATAGTAAATCTTGCAGCGATTTCGCTTTAAGATTATATAATTTAAAAACAATGTAAAGAAAGAAAAAATAAGAATTAAGCATAATAATAAACTTACTTATTTTTATTATAGTAAATTATGCTTAAATTCAAAAATGAATGAAAATATTTAATAGAAACGAATACAAAATCCCCCAAAATGGGGAAAGAATAGTAAAAATTAGAAAACCCTGATGATAAAAAAAGGAAATAAATATTACAATACCCACAACTCATGAAATCAAAGCGTAGATATTCAAAATATAAACTCTAAAAACCTCAATCGCCCAAAGGATTTTTATAAAAGTTGCTTCAAAATTCTTAATTGAATTTGAAGGTTTCCTTTCAGCTCTAAACGTTATCAATAGCAAAAAAGAAAATAATGACGCTCTTGCTATTGAGTTAATACAACCAGAGCAGAAAGGTACTGCTAAAAACTTGATCAATGATCAAAAAATAACCTGCTGCAAAGGGAGTATGTGTTAAACTAATTACTGCAACACTAATGAACATCAAACAACACTCCAAATCAACCAGAAGTTATGCGAAAGAAGTAGAAGACCTAACTAAATAATTACAAAACACATATCTAAATGACGGTATAGACACACAACATGCACAGTCATATGCTAATAAAGCTGCTATAAAAGCAATTATTCACAATAGAAGCAATGACAAAGCAAAATTAATAATGGAGGCAGGCACATTCACAAATATGAATGAAGCCTTAGCAAAATTTGTTAATTGTTGTACTGAAAATCAACAGTCTAACATTATGCATTTCCAAGGTGGCCGCGGTAGAAATTACCGCAATAACAATAATAATCATAATAAAAGTAAATATAATCAAAACCCTTGTGAACACGGAAACGGAAATAACCAATACCGTGGACGAGGTCGTGGCCGAGGTAGATACCACAGAGGATGTTATTATAGAGGCTACCAGCATAATACTAATCAAAATGCCAATATACATGTCAAATGGAAAACAGTAATGCCCTAGATACTCAAATACCTCAATAAATAATGAAGACAGTAAAATATACTCTATTAATTTAAATCTTGCTAACTATATTTCTTATGAATCAACCAATGACAAATTCACAACATTCTTGATTGATATTGGTGCAGACATACTGGTAATAAAAAAAAACCAAACAACAAATTTTTAAAAAAACGCAAAAAAAAAACCATAAGCCTTAATGGCATATGTGATGGTAGAATATACACACTAGAAGTGATAAAAACGGAACTAAAATTAAGAAATTGCAACAAGTGGATGCGCATATGTGCGAATAATTAATACCACAAATGAAAATATTTTTATTCCTGACATTAAAGTTACCACAGAAAGTCTAAACAACGACTATGATATAATAATGCCACAACCAAATGAAACTACAGAAGAAAATCTCACAACTTACACGCAATTTCCGAACATTTGTAAGAGACAAACTTACAAATTTAAGTAAAAAATACATTGATGTATTCGCTCTAGAGACAGAACCAATAACTGTCAACAATTTCTATAAGCAAGAATTACGCTTGAAAACAGATGACCCGTTTATATAAAAAATTATTGAATGCCACACGCATAATGATGAAAGAAGTAAGCAAGTAGATAAATTAATTAAGGACGATAAAGTAGAAGCCTCCGCTTCAGAATATAACAGCCTTATTTTACTAGTACCCAAGAGTAAATGATGGAGATTAGTAGCAGATCATAGGGGAATTAACGAAAAACTAGTAGCAGATAAATTTTCTTTACCAAGAAAAGATGATTTATCTATTAGGCAAAGCGTATGTCTAGACTTAACGTCAGGATTTCATCAAATAGAACTTGCACTGGCATTCGCAGGCTTAATGCCAAATCAAGCATTACATGGATGTTTGATTTAGTAGTATAAGGCTGTTCTGAGAAACATATTTAAGATAACATAACTGATTTTTTTGATATCAATCTATAACTTCATCCATATAAATGCTCATTTTTCAGTCATGAAGTGACTTAAATTGACCATAAATGCACGGATAAAGAAATTATACCGGATGATAATAAATTTAAAATTATGTTAGACTATGCAACTCCCAAAAATGCCGATACAACCAAACGCTTTGTTGTATTCTGCAATTATTATAAACGTTTTGTTCTAATTTTGCGGAACACGCCCGCCTTATAATGAAGCTATGTAAAAAGAACGTTAATTTCGAAAGCACAAAAGAATGTGAAGAAGCTTCTCACTATCTCACTGGCATAGAGGTGAAAAACTATCAATTGCACTATCGATGGTTGAGCGCTTTTCGAGCTGAAGAGTGGAAAAAGATAATTTGAATTGATGTATTATTTTATAAGATTTTTATTTATTAACATTGCATTTAAGTGGGACAACAAAAGCTTTCCAAGTGTCTTAACTGTGGCAATGAGTATTAGACAAGCGGTAACACCTCACACCTAAAAGACTTTTTGTGAAGGTTTCACCCTGGGTTGTTTAGTCCTGTTAACGATTCCATCACCAATATAGTAACAGTAACAGATTCCAACACATCATGTTCAACGGGGTCAACGAGTAGCAGCTGCAGATCAGATGCATTATCGCGCATAGAATTTAATAATATTAGCAGCATTAATACAGAAACCCAGAATATTTTCAAGTTACAACTAGACTTCAAAGTAAAACTATTAACAAAGTAAAAATAAATAATGATAATGATAATAAAAAAAAATAAAATTGTTCAGTAGAACAAATCGCTGACCTTTTTCCGATTATTTAGGAAGCGCAGACTGATTTGACTTTTCTGAACGCTGTGCTGACTACTTTAAAATAACGGCGTTGTAAAATGTGTGGCTTCGAAGTCTGACGCAATTTATTTGCGGCTTGGGAGTGTTGAATAAAAACAGCTCAGTAAGAGATGACTATGCGACTATGGATGACAAAAGTAAGAAATTTCCTTATTTGGAAGATAAAATAATTTAATAATAAATAAAATACCTGTTTTAGCACCTGATCACAAGTGGAATGACAGTAGTATTACTATTCGCCCCACACGGTGACTTTGAGGGACTTTTGAAATTCAAAACGCTGTAGTTTTCAAAATATAGAATGGAATCTGTACTTTTTAGTATTCCTTTATAAATCAATTTTCTTTAGAAAAATGAAAAAGGAAGTAATTAAAAATATGCTTTCTTCTTTCTTTCGATCATTTGAACTTTTACTTGCAATGTGGTGATCTTCAGTCATTTCCACAAATTTCAAAAATGTCAGCCAAACTAACGGTTTTTTTGCGGTGCCGTATTGTCGCCTTTAGAATTAATAATTAAAATTAGAAACTTCTATCGAAATTGGACATTCTATAAGTTGGACAGTTTGAGAGAAATGAAACCAGAATGAAGGGTATCTTCGACTATGCCGAAGATGTAATACTTTTCACGCAGCCCCTAGAAAATATTTTTTGTATGGAAGATACACGATCTAGTTATCCATGGTTGATGAATATGGATGAGAAACTTATAGTGTTGAAATTTCAAGATGATAGCATACAAAAATGGATATGGATCAAATACTTCCAGTTTTCAAATTTTATTTCGATAGCACAAAAAACCGAAATGTATACGAAAATGAATTTAAGTAGGGGGTTTGTATGTGAGGCAGTTTTTCCATTCCTCTTAAGACATTTCTAAAACATGGTTTTTGAACGTCTCAACTGCTTCTTCGGCACTCGTAAATCGTTGAACACGCAGTTTACCTTTGATATTCAGGAACAAGAAGAAGTCATTGGGTGCCAAATCAGGACTGTACAGAGGATGAGTCATCAATTCGATATAAATTCACATGTTTGGTTTTTTTGTTTTTGTAAATCTTCGAAAGATCCCAGCAAATCGACCTATTAGGATGCACGATTCACCGGACAAACAGTCTCATTTGGTGCCTACGTACTAAAACCACCCCTTGGACTACACTGGCTCTATTTTCAACCCTGGCGGGACCACCAATTGAGGTATTACTTCGCCAGGGAGAGCAGACCACACTTCTGTTCAGTTCCTCATCTCTTCGGACCTGCTGCATTATTGCCACGATTATCCCGGACGCTGTGTTCCAGGAGTCTTCATCCTTTAGCATGTAGTTAATCACGCCATTTGGTGTAAGATTTCCACCTACCTCAGCAGTGATTAACTCTCTGAGAGCTGTGATTAACTCTCTGAGGAGTACAAACCAGTAACAATCCATGAGAACATGGCGAGCATTTTCTCGCTGGTTTGTACAAAACAGGCAATGCCGGTCATCTACATGCTTGAATTTATGTAGATATTCCCGGAAGCATCCATGTCCTGTGAAAGACTGCGTGAGATGGTAGTTCAGTGTACCATGCTTCCTAGAAATCCACATACTGATGTTAGAGATTAGGTCGAATGTCCATCGCCCCTTTGTTGAGCTTTGCCAGCGCTGCTGCCAGTGGTCAGTTGGGGTGATTTCCTGGCCATGTATAGCAGCCTCCGCCCATCTCGCTGCATTCAATGCCGTAAGCTCGTTGGCGTCAATATCCACTGGCTTGCAGTTAGCAATGACTTTAATTGCGTCATCTGAGACACAGAAGCTAAATCTGCATCCCGACTCAAATATTAAGGGATTCTATTTTCTTCCTGCTACTGATTAGAACCAACTCAGTGTTTTGGTCCGCTAGTTCCAGACCAGTATGCCATAGCCAGCGTTTGATGAGATGTGTGAGAGCTGCACTGTCATGATGGCGAATGATTCGTCTTTGGCGGTTGGTTCTGCGAATTTCTCTGAAGACTTCCGGCAAATAAATGGTCGTGTACCACTTAAAATTGACTATCCTAAGTTCAAGCGGAACAGTGGCTACATGACCCATTCGGCCAAAGAAATAGGCGACCACTTGCCTCGCAGTGCTTCAAGCGCAAACAATACACACACACACACGGTGGATTGCTGTTTTCTTTCCGGTACGGAATTTTCTGGTGCGTTATCGTGATGAAACCACGTTTTTCTCGCAAAATGCGGCCGTATCTCTTTAATTTTTTGTCGAAGCGGTCCAATAACTCACTGGAGTATTGTCCAGTGACCAATCTTCTTTTTATGAAAAAATCCATGAGGATGACTCGACGCAAAAAGTCCTTCGGATCTCGCTTAAATTGTTCGCACACGTTTAAATTCGTCTCAAGAGGAATGGAAAAACTGGAATGACAAATGGTTTGAAAGAATGCAAAAGTGCATTGATAATCATTGTGATTATTTTGAAAAACAATAAAGCCGTTTTCCATAAAAACGTTTGTTATTATTTGCTATTCGCGCAATATAAATAGAACCCTTTGGACAACAAATTCTTACTTCCACAATTACTTCTACACTTACTGTTGAGGCTAAACTGTATTAATACGAGTTTTTTCTCGTATTTATTTTAAATTTATTATTCTCTAGAATTTATGTAGCTTTAAGATAATTTAGTTATTTACATACATACAGACGAACATGGTTAGATCAACTCGTCTCATCGAGCTGATCAAGAATATATATATACTTTAAGTGGTCTCAGATGCCTCTTTCTGTGCGTTACAAACTTCATGACAAACTTGTAATACTATTCACTACGTGACAAAGGTTTGCCAGCTGCAACGGATAAGTGGTGATATTTGTCATGAATTTGGCTTTAACGAACAAAACTAAAAACTAGGATTCAATCATCAGAAAAAAAAAAATGGAAAATTTATGATTTAAAAACATTTGCAGTATATGCACATAATTATCTCAATTCGATTTTCCTTCCCTGCAATGTGTTTTATTCACATTTTAACTAAAATTTTACAATTTCAAATTTGCATATTCTATTTGGGCCTTCATCACCTGCTTTTTTTACATAAAACTTGGCAACAAGGCCAAAAAGTTTGTTGCAATATACCGACCGAAATCTTTACCTAACTGTGATAGCAAACTAGTTACCTTATACCAAGTTTGAAGATGTTTTTCAGATCGTATTAATGGTGCGTGTAAACTTCTCGAACAGAAACTCGATACGGAAATGCTTATTTTTGCTTGCAGTGACATTCCATTATTCAAGAAGTTCCGAGATTGCTGAGAAAATGTCAATCCCAAGAGAATACAGAGCTATACAAAAAAAGCTAAATATTATGCCGGAATGTTTCAGAAATTGACAAACTAATAGAATTGTACTGAACTGAATTGCCTAAAGAAATTGCTAAAGATGATTATCGAGAATTGATAGAGCTTTCAATAATATTTCTTGGCAGAAATAAAATGAAATTTAAGATTCGGCCTCGCATGATTATGACATGAGTCAAGCCTTGACTACAATGCATTTTAGCGGTAAAAGCACCTTACCAAGATTTGAAGGCCATGAATGCTTAGGAAACAATTGACGAACCTATTAGGAACTTCGTGGCCCATTTTACGGTATATCTGACAAGCAAAAATATTATATTTGCATGTTATTTTCTTTTTACATTGACTGTTCTCTCTTTTTCTTTTCAGACAAAAACATCTGTGACTTTGCTTCAGTCAAAAGCAAGTTATTTAACCGACTCAAAATTGATGTCAGTTTAAGTCAAATCGGCATGGGTTATCGTTATAATATTTGTTATTTCAGTTATTTATATAATGCGTAAAAATTAAAAAAAAAAATAAAAAGACATTTTAAAAATGAAATATATTTCATAATTGCGTGTTTTCCTTTTGACTTATTATTACCAATTAATATTTTTGTTTTTCTACCTATATCAGTTATTTCGCTTTCGTCGATATTTTGTTATAATACTTTATAAATTTAGAAGTAAACTTCAAAACAACACTTTGAAGTCAAGTTCCCATTCATAGAATAAACTGTTATTTTATTTTTTGGTAAACCTACCATATTTATGGGGTATGCGTTCAAAATACAACAACAACACGTAAACAATTCGTTAATTTGTAAATGATAAAAGCAATAGAAAGATACAAACTTAATTAAGTGTATTGTATTTTAAAGAGCTTAGTGTGTTTTTCTTTTGGGTTTTAGTAACGGGTGGCATAAAATTAAAAGTGTACCTCATCAGCTTATACACAAAATGTTTCAGACAGAGTTGCTAAATGCGGTATACTGATATGGCTAGTGCCAAAAAAACAGACAAGTTTCCATATTTAAACTTCTCCAAAATGTAATGCTATCAAAACATCATGGACTCAAATCCAATTGAACTCATTCAATCCATTCCGGACCATATTTTTGAGATTATGATCGTTCAATCCATACTAAACACATTTTTTCAGAGGATATTCTCAACTATTTCATTATTTTATAAGAACTAAGAATTAAGTTTTGATATGTAGTTAAGATTTGAAATGTGAGGACACTAAATGAGGCAAGACATTTAGCCATCACATAAACGTAGTATTGGGCATATAAAAACTCTCCGCGGTTTTTTGTCACTAAATGATGTTGATGTCCATTTATCTTATCTGATTGTGTCAAACGAACACGTGTTTCAAAGGTGACATTTTACGCGAAATTTTTTGTGATGACAGCTGTGTAATTCGTTGCTCGTGTTAAAATTTATACTAATTTGAACACGACCATCCATTTTCGTGCGAATAACATATACAATTGCATGTATGCATATGTAGTGAGAAGCATCAAGCATGCACGTTCCACTCGAACTTGTGTTGCAGGGATAGCTAAAGCAATATTAGCAAGCTGCATCATTTCCACATCTCTTCCAAATAATTTTCGCCAGCACTCCAATACATTGGTATCAAACGGTACTCTTTCTTCTTCGCCAAGTTTCATTAATTTACGCTTGATACTTTCTCGAATGCTTGCACATGAAGATCTAACTTTTCATAGGGATTCGCTGATTTATTGGCAATGTCGTCTTGGGAATTATAAGTTGAAGAACTGGTATAGACCAAAATGTTGTTTTTTATTGCAGCAGCAATTTTATTTTTTTTTTTTTTGAAACAGCTGAACGAAGTTGTATATGTCTGAGCATAGACTCCACGAGTTAGTGTTGGGCAACGTTCGCAAAGATAACGACATTTCAACAGAAGAAATAGTTAACCTGTTTACCAAATCAAAACTTGTCCTCTGGCAACATTGGAGTGGCAATCGTAGATTGATGTAATCGAGACATCTAGTTTTATGTATGTATCTTTTTCAGATTTAACAACCATGCAATACCAGAATAGATTATTCATTAATGATTTCATAGAAAACCAGACTCATGTTATACGTGGGTCGTTCACTAAGTCAGTCCTTAGAATGAGATAGAAAACCAAATTTATTTTCCAAAATATTGTTTTTATTTTTCAATATAATCTCATTCAGCTCTATGCATTTTTCCTATTTTTCAAAAAGTAGGATTTCGGAAGTTCCTCGTTCGACGTCAACCGTCGTCACCGAGCCATTATTTTAAATTTGGAAATAAAACGTTGCATTAATTCGAATTTTGGCCATCAACTCTTCTTCGATGATTCCTCGTGCATTTCAAATAACTCTGGCCATCCCCGCTTTCAATGTCTTCGCCTTCTTCGAAAACCGTTCGTCTTCATAAATCCACTGTTTTGACTGCTCCTTTGTTTCTGCATAGTAATATATCCATGTTTCATCCACAGTTATGTATCGACACAGAAACATGTCAGAATTACGACGGAACAGCGACAAAACCACCTTAGAATCGACCACACGGTAGCCTAAACTTTTTCGTACCCAGCTTAACAAAAAAAAACAGAAAGAAGGGTATCTTCGACTATGCCGGAGATGTAATACTCTTCGCGCATCCACTAAAAAACTTTTTTGTATGGGAGCTATGCGATCCAGTAAACCTTATACCTTATACATATTGTATATTTCAGTTTTACAATACATAAAAGAAAGTCGTGTGTGTTACACCATTCGTAACTCAAGAACAGCTGAACCGATTTATGTAATTTTTGATTTGTTGGATTTTTCTCCGCTCCGAATAGTAGAATAAGTATTAATACATCGGAATAGTCCACGCTGTTGACGAGAAAGTGAGGGATAAAATTTTCCACATAAAGCATAGGTACATATTTGAAAATCAATCAAGTCGTATTTGACAATTGTGAAATTCTATTTTTATTTTCCATAAAAATCACAATTGCTTGAGTGAATGAGCGATTCTTGCAGCAAAGAACAAAGATGCGGATCACTAAAACTTCACCATCCAAAATCAAATCGTTCGTCCAATGCATTTCTTTAATTCTATCGACTGCGTAACAAACGAAGACGAAAAAATTAATTATACAATTGAAAATCCAACGCAAAATTTTCAACTGAAAATTGGCTTGGCAATCATCATGGTTTGAAATCTTAACCAATCAAAACTATGTAACGGAAGGCGTTTGATAGGGGGCAATGTGATTCACGCGACGACATTCAAAGGAAAATTTAAAAGTGAGGAAATTCTCATTTCGAGAATTCGAATGATCCCAACCGATTTGCCATTCGAGCTTAAACGAATTGAATTTTCGATTCGTCGAGCATTTTCGGCCTGGATATAGAGTACGAATGTTTCTCTCATGGTCCAAATTTTGAATTGTTTTTTTTTTTTTTTTTGAAACATCCTTCGAAAATCCTTCGATCTCAGCAATATTCTCCGCGCGCGTTCTTGCTAAATTTGGGCTTCTCTTTCTTTTTATGTGCGACCATACATTTTCTATTATATTAAGATCGGGGCTTTGAGATGGGCAATATAATGTACATATTTTTTTCTACTTTTCTCAAAAAATCGGTTATCTGGGCTTTTTGGAATGGAGCAATGTCCAATGGGTCTGTCACCGGAAGTAAGTGCGTGGTCGTGGGATAAATAGCTGCCTTTATTCAATGTACCAACTATTGGTACCAAATCGCCCAAGCCATTAAAAAACACACTTCCCCAGAACATAACAGAACCTTCACAATGTAGTTCCCGTTCGCACACATGCACAATTTTTTTCCGTACTTTCTTATATAATCTGCAATAAACTTTTTTGTTTCGATCCATTATATTCAAAAGAATTTTTATCAGCCCACAAAATGTATACCCAAAACGACTGAGGCTTATGTACAAATGTATTTGCTAAAATGTTTAAGCTTATTTTTTGGTGAACAAGCTATATATATAAGTAGAAAATGCAGACTCCTTTAGGTGTCTTTCAACTTCAACTATTCAATTGTTTTCTACTAACTGATATAAGTATTATGTTTATTATTGACTTGAATTATGCTATGTGCAATTAAATGGTCAATGAAATTAATGGTCTTACATAATCAACTGCCAGCAACTCTCAATAATGTGGTCTGCACTGCCAAATGCGTAGCATGATCCAAGTGCGTTCGCAATTGTAACACCGCTTGTCTTTTTGGCATTCTCAATCCGGGTTGAATTATAGTCGGTTTAGACTGAGGGAAAAACATTTTTTTATAAACAGTTTAAAAAACTGTTTTTTTATACAACAACCACAGGGAAAAGAGACGTCATGGAGGGTTGTTGTTGTAGAAATTGGAGGAGTTTTTAAACTGTTTAAAAAATAAACTACTTTTCCAACAACCGTCGACTTACCGCCCCGCAGCAATGTTGGGTAATTTGTGCCTTTTTTTAGGTCATTGTAGGGTTTTCCGCCCCTTTTTTTGTTGCGAGGCAACAAAAAACAGTTGATGATTGCACAACAAAATAAACAAATAAAATATGCAAATTTTACAATAAATTCTAAAATTTGTATTAAAATTTGGATGAAATATGCAGCAAGGAAGAAAATAAAAGCTGAAAGAATTATGTGCATATACTGCTTGTTTTTAAGTCAACCATTTCCCGCAAAAAATCTATTGTATAACCAAAACAAAAAAACAGCTGACTGCTTAAATAAAAAACCATTGTAAACACCTAGTTTACAATCTTTTAAAAAGATCGTTCTTTCGGCAATTAAAGTTCTCTCTCTTTAAAATAAATTAAAATTTTTTTTTTCCCTGCAGGATCGGTCGCCGGAGTATGTAGCTCCTTGATTTAGACAACGACAAGATCCTGCATTTTATCCATGGCCATAACAACTCACACCCAGCAAAGTTTGAGTCGCAATTTTGCTTCTCATACGTGTATATCCAATCTGTGACAATGCAATCCCGTGCAATAGTTGTTTTAGATTGTGTCATATGAAGCATTCCGCTGGCCTTATATTCCGATCGGATTGGAATAACGTGTTTGTACCGCCTTGTTGTAATAGCCTTTTGACAATGGGTCTTGATTCAAATCAAAGTTGATGCGGCTTTTGATTCGCATCAGTTTCGACTACAAGGCAAAATGACGTCATTGTTTCCTTTTTTTCTGCCTTTTTCATGCCAACAACAGACAAAATGAAATTGTAAAATTATTATTAATATTTGAATAAAATTCGTAACAGGCGTGAAAAGGGAGCTAAATACCCTGAAATGTTACTGGTGATAACTGAATATGGCGGATCTAGATAGGTAAACTTGAAAAGACCCGCAATTCCGGCGGTGGATATTGAAAATAGCGCCAAACCGACACCTTTGGCACAAACGGCAATAGAGAGTGCCAGCCATAGCGCACATAAGCGAAAGAAGGGCAAGTCGGAAGCGATGGTCAGGAAGAACCTGTAACAAAAAGCCCAATGAAGAGGAGTACATAACCACCCACATGAAACCTGTAAAGGTGACTAAGCGTAATCGATCTCAGAATCGGACCATTACAAATGTTGATTCGAGGAAAAGCAAAGTTGCCAAAACAACTGACAAAGGATGTCCCTCAACAAGTGCCAAGAGCCCAAATTAACAGAGTTGCTGAAGGAACACCTTCTCTCTGCTCCGTGTTCGTCTACACCAGCATTCGACTCTTCTGCGGTTCTCCGCAACTGCAGGATCATCAAGTGCGACAATCATCCGTTTTTGGAGTTCCTGTGCATGTTCATTAAGCGATGATTGGAATGGCTTCCGGCTAAAGCTCACCCCAGTTCGATTGCCCTTGATGAAGCTGGAGCACGGCAAGGTGCTACAAGGAGGACGTTGACATCTGCAGCGTCCAATAGCCTTGTGTCAGAGGAACTGACATTCTGGGGCTCAGGAATAGAAAGTACAAAGTACTATACTCTAAGGTAAGTGACAAGCCAAGAACATGTATCTTAGTCAAAAAAAAATATAAATGCTTTCCTTTGTCCTCAATTCTGCAAAGGTGACTTAACAGTTGTAAAAATCTAAGTGTTGGAGAAAAAAGCCATGCTGATAGCGTCTGTATACATGGCACACAACAATGAGGCACCTGTGGAAGAGGTTGTGCAGTTGACCGCCAGTGCTACAGCCAGTAATACTCCCCCACTCGCTTTGCAACTTTTTAATTAGTTCTAGTCTGTTACTTTGCAATAGAAGAAATACACCCACCTTCACTTTCCCTAGTACAGCAGGCTTCCCGACATGGGAAGAGGTAGTAGACATAACTCCTGTGTCCGAGAATATAGTGGTGCAGGTTGAGAATTGGAGGGTGTCCAACAAAAGATCTTTCACTGATCATAGTTGGATACTCTATAATCTGAATTTATATATTTTTACAAGGGTAGTTAAATCGAAACTGAAAACTTTTACACACTCGAATATTGACTCCGGAGACGAAATAGAAAGGAGGGACAAATATCTTGAGGGAGCTTTTGGCAAAGCGTACAAGATATCCTGTCCAATTAGAAGGAGCCATAAAAGTTACCCACAGTTGTGTAATGAAGAGCTCTCGAAGCTCAGAGAGAAAACGAGACAGCTCTTCAACCAGTGTTACAAAGATAACAACTCTGGCAAGTATACAAAAACTGTCTCAAGACTTACAAAAAAGCCATCAGGAATGCCAAATATAATAGCTGGAAAGTTGATCGAGTTTACTTCTGTCTCAGCAAGCCTACGAAATGTTCTGCCCTCTTTCCTGAAAATGGAAGATGGAATGTGGACAGATCATCTGCTGCGACACTCGACCTCCTACTACTTGGAACACACTCAGAAGTACCCGTACGGTTACGGCAATCTTAACAAAACGTTGTTTCGATCTTTACAGAGCATAAGACCATGCACTCAATTAATACTTTTTCGCCCTATAAATCGCCTGGTATTGATGGAATTCTTCCGATAATGCTACAGAAGCTACGGGACAAGGAAGTCTCTTGGCTTATGCATCCGTCTAAAGCATATACGAATGAGATGGAGAACAGTCAAGGTAGTCTTCATAACAAAGGCAAGGAAAGTTGGCAATGAGTTCGCTAAAGATTTCAGGCCAATCAACTTAACATCGTTCCTCGAGAAGACGAGGAAAGGGTATTGGAGCTCCATCTTCGATCCATTATTGATAAATTTCCCATCTCGACTTGCCAACACGCGTACCTCAAAATTAGATCCAAGGCAACGGCTCTATAAGAGATAGCCCGATCGGCCATTTACTGTAAACAATATTCTATTGCAGCTTTCTTAGACGTAGAGGGTGCATTCAATAATATTAGCATTCATGCTATCCGGGATTCTCTAGCCAGGAATGACGTAGAAGAAGACATTGGGATATGGATAGTAACTATGCTAAAAACTAGAACAGAACAGTCAGAGTTACATAACTTGAGTCAATAGAGGGACACCACAGGGCGGGGTAATCTCTCCACTGCTGTGGCTTTAGTCATAGATAACATCCTTAACGTATTAGAGAAGATGGGGAAAAAGGAAGTCACATACGCGGACAACATTGTGAGCATGTATCAGGTATGTTTCCAAATGTGATAAGCAACATCATGCAGGGAGCTCTGGGGAAACTGTCAAAGTGGGCCACAGGATGTGGTCTAAACATTAACCCGAGCAAGACAAAACTGATGCTTTTCACAACGAAAACTAAAATACAGGCTTTTCTTCTTCCTCTTCTCAATTGAAAACAGCTTTAGCTCTCTAATAAGGCCACATACATAGGAGTTATGCTGAACGGAAAAATCAATTGGAAAGGCAATATAAAGATACGGGCTATGAAAGCCCTTACATAACAGCATGGATGCGATGGTAATATACTTACATACGCTGAAATTGTTGGTGGCCAGCTCTAAGAAAGAGCAATACAGTGCACAAACTAAGCGGTGTTAGAATCACAGGAGCCATACGAACGTGCCCGACTGAAGTTGCTGCTATATGTTCTTCCCATTGACCTCTATATCAAAAATATTGTCTGCATCAACGCGGTAAGGTTAAAATAAACCGGTTGATGGGAGAACGATCAAATGGACATAGTAAAATACTAGGAAAGGTTAATAACCTTATATTCAAAAGAACAACAGAATATATAGTGGCGCATAATAGCTTTGAGAGCGCTGGAAGGTAAAATTTCCTACCAGGATGAAATGGAAAAAACAGTTTTCAGAGTTACTATGTTTTTCAATCTACCACGACAATGTAAGCTCTTTCTGAAAAACAATAAACTCATTTTGCGAAGATACATATTTGTTATTATTTGTCTGTCTCAAGACTTAAGAAGCAACCCTCGTATTTTCTTATACGATAGACAATAACCCGTTAGCGCAAGTTTCTAACTTCAGCGGAATTATTTTGACCCTAAATTAAGATTCAAGATTAAACAATCCCTTCATCACCAAGCTTCTATTCATTACTTTTGTCTACTCAGTACTTGAAAACTGTTCATGTGTCTGGAGACGTCAATACACCGTATTGAATCAGTTCAGAAACAATTCCTTCTTTTTGCATTTCATGGCATAAATTGGAATCCCAGCTTACGTTTATGAAGAACCGGATATGAACCGTGAGATCGCAAAACTTGTCTCGGATTATCGTAGGGCGAAATGGCTCCATTATTTTGAGTCATATAGTCCTGGTTTTTGTAAGCTGTGGGATACAATCAGGCGCCTATCTGATGATTCACAGCGTAAAGCTCAATTTTTCGTGATGTTTGATGGGAGACAAATAGGGAATGCAAAGAAATACTCAGCTCAACTTTGTCATAACCCTCGCCTAACAGCAGAGAGGAGCGGTCTTCCATATGTTGGTTCAATAACATGAAATCTTAAGTTCTACCTGTGGAATTTAGAATAAGTGATATGGAAACTTCGATACCCAACACGAATCCTTCTAAGACCATGGGACCCGATCGTGTTTCTATGCTTATGCTGAAACTTTTAGGACCAGTAGTGTTATCGTGTCTCACTAAACTTTTCAATTCTTCTTTGTGCCAATCGACAGTCTTTCACCAGAACAGTCAGACGGGTTGAAGCAGAAAATCAAAACGCTGCTACCAGATGTTGAAGGCAAAAATCCATATTATTTTGATAAGCAACGGAAGATCTTCTTCGACAAAACTTTGCACATTTAACCATTAGGACAATAACCAATCATTCCCTGCTCTCAGCTATTATCTATGTGTTAGTAACTGTCGTTGAGCAGGGACGCATTTATTCGCATTGGCTCAGTTCGTTAATAATAATGTGCTGACTAAAGGTACTATGATTGCGCCAAGAAATGGAATCTATACTTTCAACTATTCTGATTAAGTAGAATTGCAAGTACATCCAACGGCAGCAGCTGCCGTTAAGAGTAAGATTCTAACTGTCGGAGATACATTTGCAAAGGTTGGTGGTTTAATAACTACCTTTCCGGTTGCGGCTTCAATGGCTTTGCCCATAGCTGGTCCTGTTATAATAGGAACTTCTGTTTTGAGTGCCGTTACAACAGCGTATTCCACACTATGCTCTGTAACGCTTCTCTTTGATAGGCGACGGCACGGTCAATCAATCATTGAGTGATAGCAAGGTGTGATGCAGTTGGTTCAGGATCGACAGGTGCAACTAGGGCATTGTCATATGCATCGAGAGCCGGACGGGACGTGCCGCTAACAAACTTGAAGTTAGCGGTATAAATGTATCGTCAACTGTACTCTCTGGCACCGGTGTTGTCAATAGTGCCTACTACATTTATTTGAAAATAAGTGATGAGCAACCGCTTTGCGGTCATGATATGATACAACTTGCTTCCAGCCTTCTGATTTTTACGAATTCAGTATATTACGAAATGCAACGAAGATCAAAAGCGATAATAATAGATCCACGCATCGTCGTTTACTACAAGATCGCACAAGAAAAATCTCTGATCAGATTTTACGTGAATCGATAAAGGTGCATCGCACAGATAATGGAAACAATTTTGATATAGTACGTACACTCAACGATATTCCCTTCGAGGATGTGCTATTCAATTTGCATGAAGTGCACCGGCACCACACTAATGGGGCATCCGCTGTAGCTGCAGTTGGCAGCAGTATTTTACCAAATATTATTAATGCCGGCACTAGTGGCGAAATTGATTGATATAAGACACAAGAAATTACACAAAATAAACAGACCAAATAACGGAATATGTCGGTTTGCAAATGCATTGTCAGCTTTTCCTGTTGACAAAATATTGCACAGGAAATGCTTGCACAATAATTTGGTTTCTTCAGTGTTTTTCATATTTTGTCAATTAAGCATTTTCATTGCATTCATTTAGGTTTTATTAGAAAACTTTTTTTATAAAAGGAAGAACGATCACTGAATACTACAGTGAGTTATTGGGCCACTTCGACAAAAAATGAAGGACACACGGCCGAATTTTGGCGAAAAATCAGGCGTTGTTTCATCACAATAACGCACCAATACATTCTTCTGGTGTTGTCTCCGCCAAACTGCATGAATTGCGTTATGAATCGCTGCCGCGAAGCCATGGGAAGCATTCATTTTTATTTCAAATTTCTTGATATACGGGTACCACGCATAAGTTAAAAAAATTATATAACTCAACGCATTAAAGTCTGCGATAAATGTAATTATTGTGAAGAAAACTATACACTCTGGAAAACATTTTTTTTTGTTCTAAAATCCTTATCGCAATAAATCATTAAAATATCATAGAAAAATTTGCATTTTACGCTGGAAATTCAGTTTCAAATTGATCGTATATAGCAGTGTAGTTTTATTTCATAGCGAAATTATTGTATGTGCCATACAAATTTTAGTCTGTTGAGCTTAAGCAAAATTTGCAGCACAAAAAACAAGAGAATGAAAGAATGAGGAAAGATCAATGATTTTACGCATTCCTTGCACATTGTCTTATTCGTAAACAGTAATCTTAGATTGCATTTGAGATAATGCCCTTGTGAGTACAGTTGAATAATTTGTTTGAACAGAGTGTTTGATAAGTGCACAAATCAGGTAAGTTCTTAATAATTTATTTCTTTACATGCTATGTGTATTCGTCTGTGAAATATTGTGGTTTGAATAAGTGTTATGTGTTTGCATTTGTGATACAAGCGTAAGGGCTTAAATTGGATTTACGTACCGAAAAGTGTATGAATGTAAGTGTAAATAATTTTTAAAAAAAATTATTAAAGCTAAGGATTTTTATAAGTAGATTGCTAAAGCCATTCAATTCAGAAAAAATTAAAATTCATTTTAGCAACAAAAATTAACTTAAAGCCATATTTCAAGAGGACCAAATTAAAAGTCAAAAGTTTTTATGTGTTAGTTTTGACATGCAAAAGGTATTGAATACCTTTCGAAACACGTAACGAAACACGTAACGCTACTTGACTATCGTAAATCCGCGTTTTACAAATTACGTGTTTACGAAAATGGTACACGAAGCGAGTAAAGTTGTTTGTGAGATGTGCGAGGTGGCAAACGATGAACCAATGTAATATGTTCAGCTCTTTATAAGTATGCACAAATATTTAATGAAAAGAACACAAGGGCTTATCCCTAATTATATTTATAGGTATTTACAAATTTTCGACAAGCAAGAAATCACAGAATCTTAACAAGGCGGTGCAGGTAAGGTTTGCATACTTCTTAAACTCTTCAAAGTTTTTGAAGAAGTTAAAAGTGATTTATTTACTTCCGGGCCATACTGTAATACTGTGCATAGCACAATGTCTTTTATAAAATACCGAACCATATGGCACCTAGTGAATGTCACGCGCTTATTCGAAACTCTCGTAGAAATCCATCTAACTAAATGCATTGTGTTAAATCACACAGACTTCCAAACCTGAAAATTATTTATTTGCAAATTTTACTTTTTTAAATAATACTAAGTTAAATTTAAGCAAGATGCGTACTGCAACATTTAATAAAAATCCAATGACCAATGAACTTAATCATTACTTTCTTTTTTCAACAAATAACAATGTTATAAAAAATATTAATTTTATCATGAGATTCAGAATTTGTACTCCAACCAATTAAGAATTACAGGTGTAAAATACAATAACTTAAAACACTTATATATTGAGAATATTATACCCACCAAATATCATTTAAAATATATTAATCTTAACCGCAGAAAAGCTTTGCCTGAAACCGGCGATGAGGACTGAATATACCTCATTATTTATTTTATTATCTTACTTTTATACCTATATTTCCAATTATGTTTATATTCATTTATTCCTTATAATAATAATGGAATCATATGTACATACGTAAAAGTTAATGTTTTCCGAAGAAAACAATTATTGTTTTTAAGTAATTTCCTTTATCCTAATAATTGAAGCAGCTTAAAACACATATCCAATTTAATTTTAGCGAAACTTTTCGCAACCAATTTTGAAATAATCAAAAAAAAACCCGACTCCTCAACAATGTACTAGTGAAGAGCAAAATGGTCAATACACAGTTGACTAAAGTTGATCACATATCTAATACATAAAAATCAATATTTGTTTATTTGTTTGATCGTATGTTATAAAAAAAAGAAGCAAAAATGGAACAGAGAGCAAACATAAAATTTTGTTATAAACTTGATAAAAAATTCACTGAGAATTGCGAAATTTTATGGTGAAGAGTGTGTGTATGTGTGTATGAGTCGTCGTCAAGTTTACACCTGGTTTAAGCGATTTAAAAGTGGTTGATTTAAATGGTGACCCAAGACTTGGACGACCAGAAGCATCAAATCGTGCAGAGTTGGTGGAAAAAGTGCATAAAATAATCGCTCTTGGTCCAAATTTCACTGTCAGAATGCTGGCAGAAGAATTAAATTATGTTTATGTTAAGCGTCCAGGGTGGAGTGGCACTTGTGATGAAGGGTAGCGGTTTTGTTGTCTTTTGGATGGGTAAAGGTGAGAGGAGTATTGGTTTTATAAGCATATCAGAAACGAGTTTTTCCGGGATTCTATTGGCATTATTTGGGTTTCGAAAAGCATGTTATTTATAGGAACTGATCTAAATGCTCCTAGAGAAAATCTGATAGCAAAATGAAATGAGTTACCGTACAGGTAGACGCCGTAAGCGATTTTTAATATAATCATAACGTTTATGACAGATATAATAGATAATTGGTTGCAATTGTATTTGTTGTTTAAGAGAGATTTGATAATGTTTAATCTGGAGTTAAGGGAGATTAACAAGTTCAAGTGCTCCGAAACTTTTCGTGGATTAAAGATTATTTAAATCTGTTTTCGGTTGTGCAGTGTTAACATACGTGATTATTTCACCAATTTTGTACTTGTGCATTTTGAGCAATCATTTTAAATTTTGTGCAAATTTTAAAAACTTATAAGAGGTGCAATTTTCTTGCCGATGTGGTGAAAAGTGCGTGGCAGGCAGCTAATACTTTCGTCAGTGCAGGGTGCACAAATTCCTTGTATTGATTGATAATATCGATACTTTTTTCTTTTAACTGTCATTTCAATTTTATTTTGACCCTTGGTGTTCCTTTTTATTCTATTGTTATCTACTTCTGTTTCTGTTTATTTATTTATTATTATTTATTTATTGTATTTATTATTCTTATTTTTCTTTTTAGGGTTTTCATATCAAATATTTATTCTTTCTTTGCGGTTTCTTATTTATTTTTATTTTAAAATCAATACAAGTCAAAATCAATGCTGGAGAATTCTACGGAATCTAAAGTGCTTTTACTTCGTTCTTTAAATAGCGGTGAGGATTAAGTGGATTCTACGGTCATCTTCAAAAATGCAGTACGGGGTGCATGCCCTACTGTACAGGGCGAGTCTAGCCAGGCACCGGTAGCAGGTCCACAGGCACGGAGGCTAAACATTACGTATAATTCCAGTTCCACAAGTTATGGTCCTTTCCGGAGGCAAAATGCTTTTAATCTGGCCCGGAAACCTATAGGGGAAGCATCCGTGTCAACAGATTCATCCGTGGAAAATGAAATAGCGCTCGCGCTTTCTCGTCTACCGATATGTTATGAACATATCGACACTGTGCAACCCCTTTTGAAACCTAAACCACATGTAGCCGAAAACGGGAATGGCGCTACCCTTCACATGCAACGAGCTGAGTATAGGTCCTCGAGTAAGTTTCTTAGGAAGCTAATCGGCCGTACTCTAGAATCGTTAACAGCGAAGGAGCGGGCACTCAAGACGAAGCATGAATACAACATACTGCGATTCGATCCTTAACAGCATTGAGGCAGATCCGCCGATCTGTGCAACTGAGGCCGTTAAAAGGGCAGGCAACTCGGTAACTCTCCCATCCGGAGCAACGCCGGTTTCGTGCGTTAGTGTGTCTACGTTGAAACCAGGAACGGCTCCGGTGCCACTACCTTGGCACCTTTACACCAATTGATGCCATGGAAAGGGGGCTGCCGAGATCCGCCAATTACCTGTTGAGGGCTTCCCTTCCGGGTCGCTTCAGTCGATGTCATGTTATCAAAGACTTCCAGAAAGAAGTCAGTGGAAGGCAAGCAGTGTAGTGGAGCTCTGACAAGAGGCAGAGATGTGATGACTCGGTGAAGGTGTGGGCGATGAGCTTGCACTCCAAGCTGTTATTCTCGACAGAAACGACTCGGAGGGGAAGCTCTCAACCGATAATTGGCAGACCTTGGAGGCAGCCATTGTGAAGGCTATAATCGAGGCCATGGTACGAATGCAGAACCCCTTTCTTGCTATCTTCCGTGGCATCAAATGGTTTAAGCGTGCCAAGGTCGTGGTTTGTGTTAACAAGGAATCATTACGGTTTCTCAAGGGCACAATGCAAGCAATGTTGGTGAATTGTGGCCTGGTGCGAAGCTGGGTTTGCTTTCAGAGGACCTACTACGATTTATATTATACAGGAATCCTGGATCGTGAGTGATAGGGTTTGTTGCCTGAGTCGTCGCGGATACCATCTCTTCTCTCCACAGATAGTGGGTAAGCCGAGAACATCTATCGTAGTAAGAGCTGGGCTTAATGTTTTTTTCTCTTCTCTTCTCTTTACAGGAACAGGAATCTTACGGTAGTGGTATGTGAGAGGAAGGCTGGTAAGAACCTTAATCTTGCTTCTGCATACTTACCATACGAAGAGGAAAATCTACCATCAGAAACCTTGTTCAGCGGGCTACGGGCGAGGGCTATGATGTAATTCTGGGGTGTGTTGCAGATGCTCATCACTCTCTACGGGGAATTCGCATACAAATAGGCGGGGGGAAGCACTGTTTGATTGCATTCAGTCTACGAATCTTGTTGTATGTAACAGGGGTGACCACTCTACCTTTACGATGGGCCGCAAGGCTTCTCAGTGAACTAGCGTGTACTCACAAGCGACCTGGTTAACCTAACCTAACGTAATAAGTTCACAATGTGATAGCGGCAATTGTATGTTAGGTTGAAGGTGATTCCTAGGATTTTTAAGGATTTTACGTATGAAATCGCAGCAAGGGTAAGGGAGATTGTGACTTGACATTGAAGCTTTCTACAGATATGCAAAATGAAAGGAATGCACCAGAATAATCACACCAAGGGAGGATATCTGTTATTAGCAGATATAGATCTATTCAGGATCTCTTGCCAATTTTTTTTTTTTGTTGTACAATGAGGTAAGCGTCGGCGTAAGCGTTGAAATAAAATTTTTTATGTGTGAGAATTATTTTATTTACTTAGTTTCTTGTACGTAAAAAGGAATAAGATGACCGGGGGAGCCTTGATGGATGCCGTGATGTTGTCAGAGAAGGAGAAAGGAGATCGGTTATTTAATGAACATACCGTGTACAAATGTATATTAAAATCAATGAAATCATCTTTGCCAAACATCTCCTTTTTTCTTTACTGATGAGATGGTATAAACTTCATAAGTCGCTCACATGACCGTAAAAAAATGTATGCGTTTGCATAAAGTTTTTCGACGATCGAGTGGCACAAACTGTATAATGTGAGAGTTGTCCAAAAGTGTAAAACCGTTTACCACAAATAGAAGTACGAAAAAAACATTATTTATAGCAATTTCTGTTCTTATTTCAAAAATAGACAATTCACAGTGCTGCTACATCACGAATTTTGACGAATATGCACAATGTCGTTTACACTGCCTTTGATCAGACTTGCAAATCTTTTTTTTTTGTGTTGATTATACAAGGACTGTAGCAAAGTAAACGAGACTTTTTGAAAAACAACATACACTTTTTTTTTTAAAGTTTTTCTAAAAATCATCTTTTTATTCAAAATAGTCTCCTTGCGCATCGATACAAAGTCTTGCACGATCAATTGAATTTCTAGCTGTTCTGTAGGATTGTCCTTCAGACTCACGGCCTTTGTATAGTCTCAATATCGGCATAGCGCTTTCCTTTCAGTGCCAAATGTAGTTGTCCGAAGAGGTAGAAGTCGAAATGTGCCAAATCAGGAGAATACGGTGAGTGGTTGACGGTTAAAATGTGATTTTGGTCAAAAAAATCAGTAACAACTGTCGATATATGAACCTGCGCATTATCGTGCAAAAGGCGCCAGCTATCACTTTCACGGCATTGCGGTATCTCGCGACGGCTTTTTTCAGATCTGGCTCACTTGGGTGCTTCCATTCAACACTTTGTCCATGCAATGTTAAATTCGGCGCAATTTGTGGTCATTACTCAATTTGTATGGAACAAAGCGTGCACAAACCTTTCTGAGTCCTGATTTTTCGGTCAAAATGATATGAAGTGAATCTTTTCATATGTTCAATTCAATTGCCATGTATCGCAATGAAGATTTTGCTCTTTTTTTTTAAATTCACGCACTATTTCAATGTTACTTAGTGTAATTATGAAACTTTTCTGACCGGGATGTCCGTCGTCCTAGATGTCCTCACAACGATGTTTGAATCGTTTAAAGAACTCATGGACTCCGGGGCACGGGATATACAATTGTCACCATACACTTGTTTCATTAATTCAAACGTCTCAGTAAAATTTGTCCAAGTTTACAACAAAATTTAACATTCGCTCTTTGTTCAAAGTTCATTTTTCGAGCAATGCTATAAACACACTGTCACTTATAAAGCAATAACTCGGCTTCTAATTGTCCGTTGGTCATGCAATTTTTTAAGAACGTCAGTGAAGGATCCACCTTTCCTTTCTCCCACCAAAAGATAGCGTCAATATATATAGAGAATTTGAAAAAGTCTCGTTAACTTGGCAACAGACCTTGTACATACAAGTGGATAATTCTGAAAAATAAAAACATAAATTTTGTGAAAATAGATGATTATGTGCAGAGAGGCTCATGCCCTATACTCATCATGCTCATTTGTTTGCGTAAAACAATTAGGTATGACATGAGCGTTCTATGTGTACGTACCAGAGAGCAGCAAAGAATATGATCGAACTTGCTAAAAATTGTATCAAATCAAAACTTTTATCTCTAAGTAGCGCATTTTCTATAACGATCTTTTTTGGAGCCCTTGCGAATTAATTTTAAGATAGTTCTAACTTAAACCTTATATCCGATACTATCGATAGTTACAACAAATTGCTCCTGGTCCAAGTCTATTGTGTTTTTCTGTTATTATATTGACACCTAAAGGAAATGAACTCTCAGTTGCTGCACTGCTAGCTGGTATAAAGTAAATTTCCATTGCTAGTGTAAACAAATAAGGATATTTGTTTTGATTATTCTTCCACCACTCCATAAAATTTAAATTTTCAGACATATCCACTTTTTCTGTGCAATATCAACCATTTCATCTTCAGGCAATTCTATAGTTTTTGAGGCAGATTGTTGCATTAAATTTCAAAAAAGAATGCATCGCAATTTAGTAACTAAAAGTTATTTTGATCTGAGTTAAAATCAAAAGATAAATTCGGTATCGTCATTTCCCGTAATGAATGGAGCACATGAATTATTTTGCATACGAGAAATGCAAACATTTTTTATGAAATATGCAAATTATGTGCATACAAGAGTAGATCATAGCTCATGTGTCAAGATCAGCCTGAACAGAAGCGAACAGTTCGATCATACAAATTTATTGCGAACAGCATGTTCGATCTCTGCTTGTTTCTAAGCAAAAATTCACGGTCACAAACGGTCATGTATAATTTTTTACCTTGCGGTTTGAACTGAATCTTCTGAATATTTGTACGCATGCTCAATCGATCGCTTCTTTTCATTCAACCAAATAGCAAAATCATAATGAGTACGAGGTAATGTTTAGTGTGAACGGAAATTTAATACTCGTTGCAGCTCTCTGGTACGTACATTGCACGCAGCTATGGTCTGCACACACGCATTCAAACAACACACGCGCAAGTAAATATTTCCTCTATTTCTCTGCTTAATCTGTTTCTTTTCTTATACATATTTTGCGCCGTAGGATTTAATAGGAAAACAAATTTTCAACCGCTCATTCAGAAACACTTAGAGAAATCGTGGTTTGTATTATATTGCAAATATTATTATAATTATAATGAAAGAAAGAAAAGTCGGATTTTGCGTATATAAGATGTTAGATATCTGATTTAGCATAAATAGTGTTGCTTTTTAAAATTGTATACAACTAACGTTCACATAAATTTGGACAATTTATTGTAATTGTAATTTAAGGTTTTTTTTTTGCGTAAGTTGTTTTTTGTTGACGCGTAAAGAAAAGAGAAAAGACAATCGAGAAAACCAAAACAGTTGGAAATTACCAAAAACTTGGCAGTACTGTTGCCTAGTAAGCATTTTAAAATTGCTATCCTTAATGATTGACCGTGTAGCAATGAAGGAGCAAGGAGCTAATTTTAGAACCACAACTACTAAATTTTGTCATGTCTCGTGTTATTGTTGTTGAATTAGACGGCCGTCTATGTACTAGACGGACCATCACTGTAAATAGGCGATAAATTAACTTTTTCGCTTCTTTTCTCCATTTTCAATTGTTTTTAAATTCAACTGACATTCGCCTTTACGAGACCACTTGCTTTATGCCATTTATGCACGCACTTCAAACCAAAACAGGTCATTCACGACTTTGACTGTTAAGCTTTATACCAGAGCTCGCAAATAACAGTCAACTCTTTCATGTTGTCTGTAAAAATCCGGTTTCTTGCAGACACTATGAATAACAGTTTAACATTGATTCCTTGTTTTTCTGTTATCTCTGAACTAAACCAATTTTTCCACTTTTATTCGTCAGGTTATCCTCGGACCATACAATGGAACAGTGTTGCCATTTCAGCTGTTTTCCCGCTAAATCAAGCAATAAAAGTTGTACAGCGGGAAAAAATTGAAAACAGCGAAAAGCGGAAATTCTAGCTTCATTTCAGCTTTTTTTTAAATGTCTTCATAATTTACAAACCGTCTACTGAAAACAAAATTGTATTTGTCACATTAAATAACTTATATATAAAGAATATTACAAAACGTAAATTGTCTTTCTTAGTGCTTTTGCATGTAGTTTAATTATAATTTTTATTCTGAATCTGACTTTTGATTATATGCCCCTAAAAAAGCAGAAAGAAGGGTATCTTCGACTATGCCGAAGATGTAATACTGTTCACGCAACCCAAAGAAAACGTTAGTGTCCAAATTGCAGTTTGATAGCAACAGAAACATAAGAGATTTTCTAATAAGAATTTGAGTAGGGGTTTGTATGGGAGGGTTCCCACCTAGTGGCTGATTTCGAGAAATGTGCTGCATGTGGTAAAAAGAAAGCTTCGTACAATATTTCACCTCTCTTGCTCAAAAACTGAGGGGGTACTTTGCATACATACAGACAGACGGACATGGCTAGATCAATTCGTCTAACAATAACAACACTGAAAGACCAATTTGCTTTCTACTTATTTCGCTTTGGGCTTTCAGAGACACTTATTTTTGAGAGCTTCCAAATTGGTCCTTTTTTGATGGATATTGTTAAACCGACATTCTCTTTGCTCAACTGGAAACCGAAGACCCAGAACACAAGCAAATATAAAACCAGAAAGAAGAGTATCTTCGACTATGCCGAAGATGTGGTACTCTTCAAGCAATTCTTGGAAAAAGATTTTTGAATAGGAGCTATGCGATCCAGTAATCCTAGGATCTGGATATTACATGACAAATGTGCTACGTATGGTAAAAATAAAGCTTCGTACAAACTTATAATACTATTAACGACGTGAAGAGTATAATGCGTGTTCTGGGCTGAGAGAAACCGATAGGTTTTATTTTTTTCGGTTTTTCAGTGAGCAGTCGGATAGACTATATGTTAATTGCGACGTCTGCTTTATAAAATTATGAATTTTATACTTTTGAGCGGTTTGTTCAAAAAGTAAGAAGACTTTTTATTTTTTTTACATACATTCGATTTGAATTTTTTTTCTTTTTTTCGTTATGTGTACCAACGCATATCTCCAACATATCCTTTATTCACTTCAAGGCTGTCGTAACATACTTTTTAAGTTAATGATGCAGAATTATTCTTTATATCGTGTTCTATATTAGGGCACTCATCGTACGTGTGAAATATGGTTGACTAAATTCAAATGTAGTATTTAAGAAAAATAACGTAATTTGCAACCATTTGTAAGGTATGCAAATAGTTCTTGCAACTACCTTTTTCATTTCTGCTAGGTATTTTATTAAAATATCAACAAAAATTATACAATTCGAAATTTGCCTATTTTATTTGTTTTGTTTTGGGAAAAATGACAAATTTACCAACACTGCTGATGGGTGACCAGTCGAAAGTTGGTTAAAAAGTTGATTCTGATTAATAATCAGATTTCTAATCATTTTTCTACAACACCTCAATTTCCATGTGGTTGTTGTAAAAAGTAATCAACTTTTTAATCACTGTAAACCGGGGTATACCACATCAACTTTCTCCGAATTTGTTGGTGCCCAAGTATTCTCAGAACGTTTTATAGATGGTTCTCGGGGAGATTTTGGTATTTACTTTTCTCAACGTTTCCCGAAATGAGTATTTGGCGTCCGAAGTGAGTGACAATTTTTTTTTTACATAATTATGTGTCTGTTTGTCTCTGTTTTCTGTTAATACTTTATGCATTTGTCGCCTTATTTAAATTGTATTTATCGATTGGAAAACGGGGGTTTGCTACCAAATTTTACAGAACTTTCACTTTTCTTTGTGTATGTCCCTCTGTTGCATATTTGGAATCATATATATGTATTTGGAAAGCTTTCTAATATACACTTTTTTTCTACTACATTAAATTTAAATTTTCGAATTTTTTTCGAATCTTCCCCCGATTTTTGGATTTTCGAATTGTTTTCTGTGCCACTGACCTGTTGCTCGTCGTTTGTTTCGTCTTAAACTGCTAGTAATTCAAACATGTTGTGTGAATTAGGATTGTTTAAACAGTATTCATGTAATTTTATTTTTATACTTTTCACGGGAGTGAATACCATTATAAGTTTGTTATAAAGTTTGTAACACACCGAAGGTGACATCGCAGACCACATTAAGCATATATATTTGTGATCAACTCGATGAAACGAGTTGATTTGACCATGTCCGTCTGTACACGAACTAGTCCCTCAGTTTTTATAGCTAGAGAGCTGAAATTTTGTACATAGGTTTCTTTTACCCCAGTCAAATCATTTGTCGAGCCGAATCGGACCACAGAGACCACCACACAAACCAAAAGGTCAAATAATGTTCTTTTTAAAAAACTTTTTTATTTATAGTTCGATGGAACTGAAATGTGGGCATTATGAGTTTCTGGTCCATATGCACCAACCATGTAAAATTTTATGATCCTATGGCTTCCAGGAAGGGTACCTCCCATACAAACCACCATTTAAATTAACGTTCTTATTAGAAAAATCTTTTTTGTTTATGTGCTATCGAAGTGAAATTTGAAAACTGGAATTGTTTGACTAATATACATTAGCCACTAACTCTCAGACTATCAGGAAGTGTACCTCCCATACAATCGCCCTGCTCAAATTCATGTTCTTATTAGAAGATACCGTTATTTCTGGTTGTTTTGTTTTGTATTTTTGTTCTGTCGGTATGTGTGGTGATTGCGTTTTTCTGTTCCTCTTGTTGGTTTTAACTGTTCGGAAGAAGATTTGTTGTTGGCATAATTTTCACTTTGTACTTGCATGTGTATTTTTGTTGTAGGCGAACTGACGCAGATTTGGACGACGATGTGATCATGCTTGGTTACGTTTTTGTTGTTGCGATCATAGGATTGGATGTAGTTTTTCTTCCGGTAACTGCTTGCGATGACGTGGTCGAAGCAGTATTTGAATACACTATTGTTCTTATTGCTGCAGTTGATGTATATGATGTGCTTTTGTAATTATAGTAGTTGTTGACACAGCTGTTGTTGGGATTGTGTAAAGAGGGCTTTTGAGGGGATGAGCACTGGGCGCTCCACGGTAACAGGAGTCTGATGCTCGCATTGTTTCAGCTGGTAAGCAACAACTTACTCCGCGCTCAGGCAACTTGGTTGATAACAATGAAGATTCATTTTTGCTGTTGGGACTAGAAGAGACGAACGAGAAATATGCTTTTCTAGTTGCCTTTACTGCTGGTTTTGGCCTTGGTGATGAGCAAAGCTTATCTAAGCGAATTAGTTGTTAGGTTTTAATTATTGTGTAATTGCAGATGTACGCTAACACGCTAAACGCGTCTTCACTATTCCACTGCTAATCACAGAATTTTTGAGTTATGACAGTCTTGAAGTAAATAAGCGATATGTTGCCATTATCCGCCATTTCGAATTCTTCGTTTTTCTTTTTGTAGACATAAAGTTTGCACGTGTTTTTGTGTGCTTGGAGATTTCTTGCTAATGAAAAAAAAAAAAAAAATTACAAAGAATTTGCATTAAATTTTGTGTGAACAACGAAGTGCTCCAAAATACTTGTAGCATTTGCCCACTTTGTTCAAAAAAGAAATTTATAAGTCGTACAAGTTTTTCAAAAAAGGCCGAGAAGATGTTATTGACAATGCCCACCCTGAATGCCACACTACGTCAACAATCGATGAAAACGTTGAAGCAGTGAAGGGAATTGTTATGATTAATTGTCGAATCACTATTAGAGAAGTTGCTGAGGATGTAGGCTAATTTGTTTAATCATGTCAAGAAATTTTTTCGGATGTTTCGGGCATAAAACATGTGGAAGCACAATTTGTTTTAAAATTGCTAAATTTTGACTAAAAGAATAGCCGCATGACCATCGAACAAGAGCTGTTAATTGAAGCTAAAGACGATCGATTTGCTCAAAAGGGTCAAAACTGTTGACGAAACGTGAGTATATTTTTATGACGTCGAAAAATGCATATCGAGAAAATCGCTATTAAAGTTTTCAATTTACTCACAAATTGGCTAATTAAAGAACAAATATTCTGTTCTAACGCGGAGAGTATATAAGCTATTAAAATGCAATTTTTACACAACATAAAACGTTATATAACGAATAATTCTGCTGTATGTGATGATCACTAACTCAAAAATCGCGTTTTTGAGTTATTCCATTTTGTAGTTAGGGTGTGATTTCTTGGGGATATGACATTAAAAAAAGAAATAGAAAGAAGGGTATCTTCGAGGTGACAGCATAAGAAAAAAAAAAGTTTTTCTAATAAGAACGTTAATTTAAATGGTGGTTTGTATGGGAGGTACCCCTCCTGGTAGCCCTAGAATCATGAAATGGTACATGGCTGGTGCATATGGACGGAAACTCATAATGTCCAAATTTCAGTTCGTTCGAACCATAAATAAAAAAGTTTTTCTAAAAAGAACATTATTTGACATTTTGGTTTGTATGGTAGGTGCCCCTGTGGTCCGAACAAATTTCATGACAAACTTATTCACACCTGTGAAGAATATAAAAAAACAGAATACCGGGAAAAATAAAAAGTCTTCTTTCTTTTTGAACACACGTTGTATACAATGTCGTGAGTATAATATATTATAAACCATACAAGAAAAAGCAAAACAAATTCTATATTTTAGTCTTAACCAAGTCAATACTCGACATTCTATAAGTATCTGTATAGAACAAATGTAAACCTCAAAAAATCAGGAATATACTTTTAAGCAAGAAGGGCAGGATGGATTTACAGATCGACGATTTACTGATTAATTGCTTGTTGGCATTACATCACTTCCAATATATTCTTCGAAGGTGAGTATATCCTAAGTATTAATAATAGAATTTAACACTTACTCTATTCAAGTCATTACATATTGCAGATAAATCTTTGGTATACGAGCCAAAATCTGGCGTACAATGTTGTCGATAATACCGACGTCTTAATATTTGACGTCCATTGTCTAACTTATCAGCAACTGCAGCGCCATAGATTTCCATGCTAGCGGTAAATACAACCAGATCATACCATTGTGAGACCTGATGTTATTAAAATGAAACAAATATTTTGTATATAATCTTCATAAAACTTACTACATTCAGAAAATAATCAACATGAGGTCGTTTATGCACAAAGAAACGTACTGGATGACGATCAATAGTTACTTTAACTGTAAAATCATGTGGAGTTCCTGGTTTAACGGTATTCCTTGGCATTGCATTATGATGTGAATGTATTAATGTCTCATCTAGATCCAATACAAGAGTTTTACGTTGCACCAAAGTCAGACGATGACGAGATACAGGCGACAGTGGGAACAGTTCATATTTCACCGGTTGATACTGGATAAACTAGAGAGTTCAATATCAAACATACAACAAGATTTTATTTTTACAAAACAAAAAAACCATAATGGCAAAAATAACACAAAATTGTTTGTATAAACTATAATACCATAATTTATATTATATAAAACCAAATGAGCTATAGTCGGGTGAGCCAGACTATAAGATACCCTGTGCTCCTAAAATTATTTGGAAGCTTATGGATGGGAGCTAATAAAGCAAAAAAAATACTGTCAACAATTAAGGCAGAGATGATTTTAAGTATCCACAAAGGATGAACAATTTAAAATTTATTGCATGCGTTTTCTATACGGGGGCATTACAGGGTTTGTGGGTCTCGTACCAAGATATTTGTACATTTAAAGGGAGATAGATAACAAGAGTAGTATATACTTAAAATATTCCACAGGTACATATCTTCAAACTGTAGAATCTGGATGATATGCAAGTTTCGTTTTTGTAGAATATATGGTTTATATAATGCCATAATTCTTAACTTAAATTTTCATGTTCTATAAGTTCTGCCCAATAGGAATTTTTAAATGACTATAATGAGGTTTTCATCAAAATAGTAAATAAGCCTTGATTAGAGGCGTTCCATAAAATTTAAACAAATTTGGTCAGACTCAAAACCAATAGAGCATACGAGGCAAAGAACAGCAAGAACTTTCATTGTAGCCGCGACCGCAACCGTATACAACTTTGCTGGAACCGGCAATGCAGTAGAATGCAATATTTCTAATATTGAGTGTACGCCGAATGTGCCGGCGTAGTGCTGGCCCAACCCAACGTTATCATCTTTATTCCATTTACCAGAGAATATACACTACCCGACAACCGATTTTCTTTGAAGTAAGACAAAAATGCATGCTTTTTTTCTGCGACAGCTGATTAGCACACGTACTTGTATATGTCGAACAACACAAGAAAATTGGGCATAGATAGAACACCTCCAAATTATTTTATAACTTATTCATAAAACAATTAATAATGGTCACTACGGTTAAGTATGACCTGTTGTGTAAAGATTCATACAATTTTTTTTTTATATAATTCAGTGCAATAGGTCCTTTGTATTCCTTCAATGAGTTCATCTTCAGTTGAATATTGCCGTCCGGACTCGTACACTCTACGTGCTAACCATCCCCAAACTTTTCCCATAATATTCAGGTCGGCCAAGTAAGCAAAGGCACGTTTTGACTCTCAATCCAAGACTTTACGACCCTGGCTGTATTCATAAAACTAGTTAGAATTGCAGTTCTATGGTGCCAAGGAATGTAATAACTCCGCATAACATGATACCACTGGCACGGCTGTGCAGTCGATTTTGTCATATTCGATCGACAAAAATCGAGCCGTGCGTCTTTTGAAGTTGGTTTAGTAGTGTTTTTTTTTTTTTTTTTTTAATGTCAGACCTTTTATATGTTTAGCATTCGAAATAATTCTTTGTAGAGTCCGCAAGCACGCTGTAACACCAGTTTTTTCTTTAATTTTGGCTGCTGAGTCATGAGAATTAGACGCATAATTCGCTTGTCAGCCACAGCCGACCCTTTTTTCCCATAGGTATGCTCATTGCTGATGAATGAAAAAATAACTTTACAGCTGCGTTTAATTTTTTTTTTCGATATTTGAAGGATTGAGTGGCCACACTCCTGTAAGCTTTTATTTTAGCCTTTTCCGCCTCATCCAATACATTTGCTTTTCCCATATTTAGTTTATTTAATTGAAAATTGGTCAAATTATATATATAATAATTTTAATGACCCAAAAACCATCACGCAAGAGTTAACACTCAAGCTGAGCTTTTTACATTTAAACTGAAAGGTTAGATAGTGTGCTAATCGGTTACCGGGCAGTGTACCAATACCACTTGTGGCAACCAAGCATCGTTTCAGCTTGTTGATCCCTTCAATATCATCGGGAAGACTTTGATTCAATTATTCACTGTGAATCTTCTACCTTCTGTCCCTGTTCTAAGAAAATGAATTGATGAATGTTTATATACCCCCGGTAAACAGCTGTGACTTGGCTACACAAGTGATCGTAATGCACACCATGGACTTTTTTTTTCTATTTATTGAGTGAAAGTACTACGCATATTTCAAATGGCATTATCGAAACAACGCCAAGCGAAGTGTGAGTTGTGGTGAAGTTAGATATGACCAAAGACTTTGACACTGTTGATCATCAAGTATGACGGCACGATCTATTCGGATATATTTAAATGATAGAATAGCATTAGTTGATCACAAAGACATGAGGTCAAAGCTTAATATACCATAATCGCGCTGACTTCATCTGTAGCCGCACCCTTTAGATTTCATAATCCAAATCTACATAGTGGATACTTGGTTTTTATACTCTTCACGGGAGTAGAAGGAGACATCGCAGACTACAAAGGTATATATATTTTTATCAGCGAGTTGATTTAGCTATGTCCGTCTGTCCGGCTATACGCGAACTAGTCCCTCAGTTTTTGAGCTATATAGTTACATAGGTTTCTTTTTACCTCGGACATATCAATTGCCGGAACTAGCCGAATCTGACCATTGGGAAGGGTACCCCCCATACAAACCACCATTTAAATTAACGTTCTTATTAGAAAAACCTTTTTTGTTTTTGTGCTATCGAATTGAAATTTGAGAACTAGAAGTGTTTGACCCATATAGATTAGCCACAAAAATTTCAACATCATCGGACTATCCGGAGGAGTACCTCCCATATAAGACCATCAAATTCATGTTCTAAGCAAAACTTTTTTGTTTTTTATGCTATTACCTTGAAATTTGGGCACAATAAGTTTGATTTATTAACCATGTAAATTTCAAGATCAAAGGATGATTGGATCGTATAGCTCCTATACAAAAAACGTTTCCTAGCGGCTGCATGAAGAGTATTACATCTTCGACATAGTCGAAGATACCCTTCTTTTTGGTTTCATCTACAAATCAATTGGATGTTCCGTGTGTAATTATGCTGCCCATTTTTGAAGTCTTACATCAGTAACTTTAAACCAAGACACCTGCAATTAGATCAGGATAATGCTCTCCGCTCATTGACCGGTCTCTTCTAAATTGCCAATATTGATTTGCATCGGAGGGCAGTTGTAAATAAGTTCAGTACCCAGAACAGTATTGTGTCCAGGGTCGTTCTCTTACTTAGCTTATTTCATACAGTAGCACATTGAAATTTTGAAACGGTGCTGTTCGGAAACTAATAAAGATATCAGATAATTTGAACGTCATTTTTAAGGGTAGTCCTTCAATCTATTTCCCATTGAAGCAACAAGTTTTTGGGTGATTTGAGGGGACATTTTTTGCCATTCTTTGACCCGGGCATTTTTTAGGTCGTTACAGTTGGAAATCTTCCTCTTGCGTATGACCAAAGTCCAGAATTGCCCACAAATTTTCATATCTGGGGACTGTGTATTCGGAATAATGACGTGGGAACAATTCCAAATCAACCAACAGCTGCTCTGTGTTTGGGGTGATTGTCGTGGTAAAACCGAACTCGTAGGCCCAAGAGTTCTCTCTGGATCAAATTTTCTTTGAGAACGTTTAAGTACATCTCTTTTGTCATTGTTCCATCAATAAAAATTAATCTTCCGACTCCTGAAGCAGCCGCACAGGCCCAAACCATGACACTTCTACCACTATGCGGCACGGTTGGTTAAATATTGTTTTTGTAGCTCTGCATTTGCCATATGCCACATATAGTTTTGCCCGTCAAAGCGAAACATGTTAAATTTGGATTCGTGTGCATATATGACATCATCGCCATGAGCTCCTTGAATTAAAATGTTTTTTACGCGGTACTTGACCATTAAACCCATTGTCTCGCAACACTTGGCGCACTGTTTCTGCACAGCATTTCTTCCCCAATTCATGACCACCCCTACCTCCATGAAAAATTTTGGTGCCGATAACTTAGGATTGACCATAATTTTTCGAACTTTTCGACCTTTATTCACTATCCTATTCTCGTGCAAAAATCTTTCCATTATGCTCTGAACTATGCTGGGACTTAATTCTACAATTTCAGATATTTTCCGCAGGCTAACTCCATTTCTGTAATGAGTTATAACCAGCTCCACGCTGGTTCGAGGAGACATATTAATAAAACACGTGTATCTTGGCTTGGAATCGCAGCCAAATTGAATTTTTACAAAAATAAATTGCAAGACAATATCAGAAAAAATAGATTTAAAAAATGGTGATCTACGATGCAACTATTTACCTATGCCAACCACCAAAAGTGACTGCACGAAATAAGCTGTGACCTTTTTTTGCGTATATTTGCATTTTCTGCATTTGTAAAAAGAGAAATATTCTTTTTTGGTTCCTTTAAAATGTATACTATTATTTAAATACATAGCTACAATTCTGCATTCAATTTTTTTCGATATCATTATTAGTTACGGAACAGCACCGTTTCAAAATTTCAATATGCTGCTGCATGAAATAAGATTGGAGCCACTGTTATCCTAAATTGTTTAAGATTGTATAGGTTTCTAACTGTTTAACTGTCTTAATAAACCAGCTATTGACGTGTGGTTGCATTCAATAGAGGAGATCTTTCTTGGGATCTCGTCATAAGGTCTTCTCCGTCCTATATCTCTCAAACGTTCGATATCCACCTTGGGTTTCCGCATTCATCATTAATTGCATGAATGCAACGTGAATGTGAATATGAATGTATTCATGCTGGCCTCCAGTGCTTACCCACAGAAATTTGCAAATTACTAAAGCTGAAATACTACCATATCATATGAAGAGAGGAAATGAGTAAGTAATGTCGAAATTTCAAAAGAAAAAAAAAAAGAAAAAAAGGAAAATATGTCCAGACAGATTTGCCGAAATGAAATCTAGTGATATTAATCATTATATAACCTTACAGGGCTTTTACTTAATTTTGTTACAAACATAAAAAATTAAAATAAAAATATATTCATACTGTAGGAGCCGAAATCAAACACAAGCGTCCGTTGTCTTTGTTAGCACAACAGCAACTGCCACTTTATTCATGTTCCATTCCTCTTTCTGTCTCACATTGCACATTCCCTTACTTACATAGTACAACACACACACAATACACATACAATGCATATACTTATTCTACTACACTCGGCCATCATGACTACAGGGATCTCCTGATCCCGAGAGCTACAAGGTGATAAAAGACAAAAATGAAATATCTTACATGCTACATATTTATATTCTTATTAATCTTAATTATCATTATTATTTTTTTTTTCTCTATATATATAAGTAGGTTGCTGGTTAAGTCCTGAGATATGGCAGCACCAATGTTGATATGTCAAATCTGACAGTGGGATCGTAAAGCTTGTCGTTTTTAAAGATGTACTCAGAATGTACTCAGAATGTTTTGTCATACGAGTGCTATTTGTATTGTTGACAGTGACTTGAATAATGCGTTTCGGCTAAAAAATGGAATTAAATCGTGAACATTTTCGTGCAATGATTTTTTATGATTTTCGACGTGGATTAAC
>JBANCV010000348.1:0-44537 GCA_037040105.1 Amiota albilabris
CAAAGTTTCATTCCAAACTATTTTGTATTTTTTTTTCTTTTTGAAAAGTTCGGAAACTTTTGACACACACCTTGTATGTGTTTCTCTATGAAGAACTAATGTGCCTTCATTAAGTTATTAAAATGAAACTTTACAAAACAACTTGAAATTACTATGTGCACAATGTAACATTTTCAAAAATTGGACAGATCGATCAAATCCAGTCTGGATATGCCTTAAATTTAAATTCAATTACTTTTGTTTTACTATTTTTTTATGGAATTAGATATATGCATAATTGATCTTGGTTATCTTCGATACATCTTTCTATCTTTTAATATCATTGTATTGAACTGAATTGTGAGTGAGTATGAATGAATGCATACATAGTTAATTTTGTTTTATGACATTTTCACTTTCATCAAATTTTAATTTTAATTTCATTTTTCAATAAATTTTCTTTTTTTAGTTAAATGATTTTGATGGGTCATAAATTTTATATCCTTTTTTATACTTCTTCTGAATTTTAATGAAATTATTTAAATAATTTTAACATAAATTTTCTTTCCAATTCATTGAATGAATAAAGATTTGTGAATTATTGTGTGTACGAATGCAAGTGGAAACCCCTGCCGACGAGCTAATCAATATTAATGTCAATAAAGATAAGAGAAATTGCAGGTGTTGAATTGACTTCTTATGTCGAATACATGATTATTATTAAACCCTCTGACGTGTTGGAACCAACTAACTTTGAAGTTGAAATTCTAGAAAAATGCATTCAACAAAAATTTAAATGAATAGAATTTGTATATATTTAAAGGGAAAGGAACAAATTTATAGAAGTGATATAATTAGTAAAACTATGGAGAATTTTGACAAGTAGGAACATTGAGCATGATAGACAACCAAGTATTAGATGGCTTCTAATCCAAACTGAATAATTATCACTTTAGTAAATATGAAATTATTGAAAGAAAAACTCATATAAAAGGTGTAGTAAAAAGAAAACCATTAATTTTCCAATAAATGACTTAAGTAATCTGTACCTTGCGTTGTATAAGTTCGATCGTGTTACATACTAGATGGCCTGTTTGCAAAAAAAACTATTCATACATAGTTTTATGATTGATTGATTGAGTTTTGTTTGAGCGAACGTCAAAGATGAACACCAGCATAGAAAATACATGCCATATTTAACATTTTTTCTTCAGGTAGTTTAAAATGTGATTAGTGTTTATGGTCTCGGTATTGTAACAGCCAATCACGCGTAATTTTGGTTTCGCCATTTCCATTCTGGTAATATTAATGTCAAATATAGGAATACTCCTGCTTTTCGCTCGTTTGACCTAAGCCAAGAACTGTTAACATCTTTGAAGGGCACAATTAAAATATTTAGTAGCCGTCCAAAACGCCATTCCTTGAGGCATCAAAACTAGCAAGTTATACGCCCTATGTTTTTACTTTTTGCAATTTTAACTTAAATTAGCTCTGTTTTGGATCAACTGGGTTTCCAAGGTTTCCTTAACGCTCTTTTTTGGTACGAATCAGCTTTCCCAGTTCCGTCGAGATCTGAAACATCCCAATAGTGAGATTAGTAAAGGGTAGAAAAAGCTGATTCGTGCATTACTTGAAAGATAGCATCGTCAATGTGGTCCATGCAATTTTGAAAAGATGTTGTGATAAGACATTTTGGTGTCGAAGTAATTTGCAGCATCAATTTAAATATGAGTCCCGAGTGATTGGAGGACAAGTTATCAGTATCAGCTATTGTCATCAGCTTTTTCGGTATATTTTTTGACAATACTTTAAGACTTTTAAATAAAGTTCCCTACCCTTAGGATTGATAAATCTAGAGCCCACTCCATGAGTGTCTCCAGCCACAAACAATTTAGAACCAAGACCTATGAAGAGATGTTCAAAGTCTGTTTTCCTTAGTGCAAGTCATAGAGGGAAGTAGATGGCAGTGGTTCCCTAGCCTCCCAGTATATAGAAATGCCCCAGGAGGTACCGTTGATTGTTTGAGTCGGTTATATTATTGCTTATCGATTAGTTCTTGTTATTGTTTATGTTTTAAAACTTCAATATTTTATTGCTGTTAATGAACAAAACAAAAAAACATAAAATATGTATGTAATTTTTTTTCCTATTTTCACTTTTATCGTTAAATTTCACGCACAATAATAATAATAATTGTTTGTTTTGTTGTTAAATCTGGATTTTTTATATATACGTATAGAAGATATACATACTTATTATTTACGCTCTTTAACGAATCAAAATCCCATAGCCCTAAACTTTATAACAACGGTACGATAATTAATGCCTAATTCTAGTTTGACTAAATACTCGACTGGATCACACCTTAATGAAAGCTATTATTGTCTGGTTAAGCGTACAGACAGATTACTTCTGTGGTTTGGTTTTAATTCTTCACATTTCTGATCTACACATCCGATAAACACAAAACAGTACACATATTTTATTGCTTAATTGGTTATATTTACATCATCCCTATTTTTTATTATTGATATTTCTTTGTTATACGAAAAACTAATCTAAAATTACAAAAAAATAAAAAAAAATATTGATTCATGATTTCTTGATTATTTCGGTTAGGACATTATTGAAATATTCCAATGGGTTATACCATTGGCTTTGATGTAACTTTTTGAGAGAGATCAATGTCCTTAGAACCACCATGTCCGTCAACATTACGATCTTTATTGTGGTTGAGACATTCACCAACTTTTTTTTTTTTTCAATTATATTTTCAAGATTTCGTCTCTTCTAATATATCATCTAAAAGCATTTTAGCAATGTTTGCATTTGGCATTTCATTATGACCTTCACCGTTCACTTGTTCCTCATCTTGATCATCAAAATCTTTAAAACCATCATCATTATCAATGTTTCGAGGCCCTTTATCATTTAGAGTTAAATCTGGTTTTGCATTTACAATATCAGCACCCAATCCTTTTTTCTTGTTCAAGTCAAATTTTGTAGCAAAATAATCTCCACTATTTGGCCAAATCCAATTGTCGATTTGATAGATGTCATCACGGTTCCGGGAGCTGGGTGCAGCTTCGAATGAGTTTGTTGTTCTGCCATGAAATCCTGTAATAAAAATATTTTATGGACAAAGAAAAGTGCATATTATTATAATAATTACCACAACAATTGGAGATCATCATTAGACTGAAGAACAAAAATAGAGCCTTCGATTGCTCCATGATGATTTTATTGAAATGTTTCATTTATTAACTTCGTTCAGTCTTTTTATACCCCAAAATATCTTAGCTCACTTTGTTGCTGAAACAAAGAAAATTCTCCAAAAGAAACTTTTTCATTCTACAGACTACAATTTATCAGAGAATTTATAAATGTAGTAAATATTCAAAAGAATTAATCATCATCATTCTCTTTATTCATTATCATTTGTATAATCATGAATTGAAAGTCAAAGAGGAAATTGTGCATATGTGCAATGACTTCCTACAAAAACTGAAATTGAAAATAATGGATGAATCGTCCAAATTGAGATAGACCAGCCAGCATTAGCACATAATTACCAAATATGTATGTAAAGGATTTCCAGTACAAGCAAAGGATTTCTGGAAAATAAGATGTGACGACCAGGCCAATTGAATCCCAAATAACATTATTCATTTAAATATACAAAATACAGGTTCCATTATTGTCATTAAATAATGGAACTAGAACTAATTTTTTGCTTTCTATTTTTCAATTTTGCTCTCTTGAAAGTGGGAGTGATGGTAATGGAGAGAAAATCAGTGAGCGTTGAGATCTCATGAGATGAAAACTATTGAAGAGAATCGTAAAAAACTTTTACCCATTATCAAAACAGTTATATTATGTGAGGTACAAAATATATTGTTAAGAGGTCACAGGGATGACGGTAATTTAAAATCGGATAGTTCTTACGAAGAAGGAAACTTAAGAGCATTATTGAAGTCCCGAATAGATGCTGGGGATGACCACGTAAAAACTTGTGCAACTAATGCTTCTTACTATAGCAAGTCTTCGTAAAATGACTTAATTGAGTGCTGTAGGGAATTCAACACAACTATTTTACTATTATAGCCGATGGCTACTGATGTTTTGAATGTTTTTGAACAACTGGCTATTTGTATTCGCTATTTTGATGTAGATACGAATAAAACAAGAAAAGTCTCTCATGTTTGTCGATATAGTTGAACTCACTTGTGAAAACATTGCTCACCATATTTTACAGGCATTGAAAAACCTTGACCTAGACATTACATTTTGCCGTGGTCAAGCTTACAATGGAACATTTAGCTTTTAGACTTTTTTACACACCGTGCCGCCACTGACTCAACTTAGCTATCAGTACAGTCTGTACCGTACCCAGCATAAGAAATACGGTTGGGGTAATCTTAAGTGTGGCCACATTCTCTCGTGAGTCAGCCTTTCTAAGAGAAGAAATGCGAGCTAGTCTGCCAAAAGAAAAGCAAATTACATTACAAAAAAAATGTGTGAGACTACATGGGTAGAAATGCATGAAGCGGCTTTGACATTTTTATACGTTTTCCTGGAATTTTAGAAAAAAATGGTTGATCAAGGGGACAAACATGCTATACCTGCATTTTCGTTACTTAAAGCTATATTGCCATCGGAATTAGTCGTAGGCTTGGTAATCTTCGCGGATATTTTTGGAATAAGTTTGCCTTTATCTCGCTCGTCACAGCCATTGAAATTGATGTTATTTCTGCAGTTTAGCTTGTGGATATGACCACAGTCATTTTGCAGAAGCAACGTGATACTAGTTCGGATGGTTTTAAAGAACTTTTCGCTAAGGCTGAAACCCTCGCAAACGAAATTGGTACTGAAATCACAGTTCATAGAATTACAGGCCGTCAAACAAATTCATTCAATATTCAGACTCAGTCCGTCATTGAGTATTACCGATAATCAATCTAAAAATGTCATCTAGATTTCTTACCTCTCAACTGCAAAGAATTGGACAGTTACAAAAATAGTTGTCCCATAACTTAAGTGACTCAGCTATAAAAAAGGTTTTAGAAGTGGCCGAAGTATATAAAGAGGACCTTTCATGTGTTTTAGCTTTGAAGGCAGAATTGAAGATTTGGCAACAAATAATACATAATGTTCCAAAATCTCCAACAGATGCATAGAAAAAAGCAACGGTCCTGCCAAATACAATATTAGAACCCTGTGCCAATTATCATGTACATTTCCAATTAATACTAGCTCTGCCGAGCAATCTTTCTCTACCTTACGTCGAGTAAAAACATATCTTCGCAGCAGAATGTCAGAGACTCGATTAAATGATTTAGCTTGAGTCCTACTGATGTATTGGACATTTTCTGTAGGAAGCATAAAACAGAACTATCTCTAAATAACAAGTCATTTTTAATATAACAAATAATTTCCTACCATTTTTGTTGTACATTATTGTGAACACTTGCTCCTTGTGCTCATCGACTCATCTAGCAACTGTAGCTTAGTTGGTTACACAATGTTTGTTCGATCAATATATGACAATGTAAATATATATTTTGCGGTTTACATGAGGAGTGCGCTTGATTACGAGGCGCTGTGTCTGCTCTAAATAAACGAAATGACATGCAACAATTTGAAAGGCGATGGATGCAGGGTAACGGGGGCTGCAACGAAACTCAAATTTTCTGTAAAGCTTACATAGGAGACTATGGGTGGAACTGAAGAAGTGGTTGTCCGCCTTGGGCTACCGGTTTAGAGGCCTTCTAAACTCAAGAAGATGGTGCATTCTACTAAAGAATGAATTTTCTTCTTGATCTTTATTAAATTGCAAGTTCGGAGATTTCTCATCATACTAGACCCCCGATAAGTATAGTCCGTTAACAGTGTTCTCAGAGTAGCGTACAAGTCAACGTTGTTACAATATCACAATTGTAATCCCAAAATGGATATTAAAAAGGAAACCAGCAAAATAAAGGTATCACACCTAAGGACTCGGCTTTAGAAGAGTCTCCAAATATCAAGACGAGGGCAAGATCTACACATCTGATTAACACAAAACGAATTTTGTTGCTTAATTTGTTGTATTTACACCAACACCATTGATTACTATTGATATTTTTTTGTTATATGGAAAACTAATCTAACATTACAACAAAATAAGAAAAAATATTGATTCATGATTTCTTGATCATTTCGGTTAGGACATTATTGAAATATTCCAATGGGCATTATACTTTAGCCATGATTTCTCTGTGATTTAATCTTGTGAGCGAGATCAATCTCCTTGAAATGACGATGACCGTCAACATTACGATCTTTATTGTGGTTGAGACATTCATCAACTTTCTCATCATCATCGTCGACATAACATTTTTTTCCATTTTTCATTTTTTTTTCAGTTGTATTTTCAAGATCATCAAATTCACGAAATCCTTTGCGATTAGATCTTTTGTTGATGGTTTTAATAGGCATTTCAGTATTCCATTCTTCTAGTATATCACCTAAGAGCATTTCAACAATGTTCGCGTTTGGCATTTCATTATGATCTTCACCGTTCACTGGTACTGGATACTCCTCATCTGGATCAGTGGTTTGACACCCTTTATCATTTTTAGTTAAATGTGGACTTGCAGTTGCAATATCATCACCCAATCCTTTTTTCTTGTTCAAGCCAAATTTCGAAGCAAAATAATCTCCAATATTTGGCCAAATCCAATTGTCGAATTGAACCAAGTCACCACGGAACTCGTAGTGGGGTGCAGATTCTAATGATTTTGTTATTCTGCCAGGAAATCCTGCAATAAAAATATTTTATGAAAGAAAAAAAGTACATATTATTATAATAATTACCAAAACAATTGGAAATCATCATTAGACCGAAGAACAAAAATAAAGCTTTCGATTGCTCCATGATGATTTTATTGAAATGTTTCATTTATTAACTTAGTTCAGTCTTTTATACCCCAAATTCTCTTAACTCACTTTGTTGCTGAAATAAAGAAATTTCTCCAAAAGAAACTTTTTCATTTTACAGACTACAAACTACATTTTCTCAGAGAATTTGTAAATGTAGTAACTATTAAAAAGAATTAATCATCATCATTCTCTTTATTCATTATTATTTGTATAATCATCAATTGAAAGTCAAAGAGAAAATTGTGCTATGTGCAATGAGTCTTCCTACACAAACTCAAACTGAAAATAATCAATAAATCGTCCAAGGTGAGACACACCAGCCGGCATCTACATATATGTAAATACCACATATGTATGTAAAGGGTTTCCAGAAGGAAAATAAGATGTAACGACACTGGTTACAACCAGGCTAATTGGATCCCAAGTGATGTAATAATCTTTTTTTTAACATTATTCAATCAAATAGACCAAATACAAGTTCGATTATTGTCATTATTAATAATCTATATAAAACATCATTTTTTTCTTTCTGTTTTTGAATTTTGATTTCTTATAAGTGAGAGCTGCGTTCTATATACAAAACTCCGTGCTGCACAGAGACCTCGGACTTTCTTGGACAGATGGTATATGCCGAAGATGTAATACTCGTTACGCATCTCTTAAAAAGGTTTTTTTGTTTGGATGCTTTCCGACCCGGTAGTCCTAGAATCTTGAAATTTCCATGGTTCATGGATATAGATTAGAAACCTATTGTGCCCAAATATGATGATAGCATAAAAAACAAAAAAGTGTTTCTAATAAGAACATGAATTTGAGTAGATGGTTTGTATGAGTGGAACCGAGTACAAGGGGTCCGATTCGGCTGATTCCGACAAATGTGCTGTAAAAAGAAACCTTCGTTGTTACAATATCACAATCGTAATTCCAAAATGCATTTTAAAAAGGAAACCAGCAAAATAAAGGTACCACACCTAAGGACTCGGCTTTAGAAGAGTCTCCAAATATCAAGACGAGGGTACTAGTTTGCATACATACAAACAGTCGTATAGATAGAAGGACAGACGGACATGGACATAGATCAACTCGTCTCTTCCCGCTGATCAGAATATATATACTTTATGGGGTTTACGATGTCTCCTTCTGTATATTACAAACATGAAGTTTAACTTATAATATTATTTACAAAGTGAAGAGTATAAAAAAGATCTCTTAAAATCTTTGCTTCCTAAGAACTCTACATAACATAAAGCTCTTCCGCTATTTTCCAGAGATGCCAAACTTGACAGATATTATTCTCTTTAAACGTTTCTCTCCTCATCTCATTGACTCATTACTTCCATTTCAGACTGTTTAAGTAATTCTTATCTTGAGACTCTGATGCAGTATTTTCAGGAAAAAACTTAATTGAAAAAAAGTTATTGAAGCAAATCTGTTTTTAATTCATTTTTGAAGCCAAGCAAATAACAATTTCCTGATTTAGTAATTGAAATTTTTTTGCAATTTAATTTCCTACAATAAAAACTTTTGACTAATCAATGCTCGATATATGGTTTAAAAGATTTAAAACCAAAATTTAAACAGATTCATCAGCTTCTATAATTTTGCATTATATCACCCTATTTGATTCAACTTCCGCATCGTCATCGCCATTTAGTACATGTTTCTTTTGTCTTTGAGACAGGAAAGTATAAACATATGTAGGTAAGAACATTACTCCCGGCTAACAACTCCTTGATACTTAGTATAACTTTATTTTTAGTTATGAACAATGATTGACTTCCTTTGACTTTCCTTGATACATTTGTATCGCCACCCATTACTATATATATAATATAATTGTCTTTGCACATTAGATTGCCATATTTTGCATTCTACTTAGAATGTTTTATCTAGTTTTGTAATAAGAAACATAAGGAAGCATATGTTTTGAACACAATTTCAAACGAATGAATGCAAAGAAACGATATATGAAAAATATGTGGCCCACAAATGCTTGATAATGATGTTGATGTACAAATTCAATAGAATTGAGCTTAGATGATAGAAAGAGTTGTTTATCTTCATTTCCTCTTTTTAGTATACCATATTTTGAATTTATTTGGAAAAACAGAAAATAAAACTTTATTCGGCATCTGTTTGGATTTAACATATTTAAACAAATGGGAAAGTTTGGATTAATCATTGGCATTTCTTAAATGTGATTAGTCTGTTATACTAATAGATAAAAAAAGATGTATCAAGATCCTCTAGTTCTCTCGAAATAAATCAATTTCCTCCTATTCAGGTTCATGATCATTGCCTAATCCGGAGCTGCTTCATATTGATAAGTTGTTAACTTTGACTGTATACAAATACTAACATTAAAAATTCCTGTACATGGTTGGTTTGGTTTGGGTCAGACTGTTATAGAGTCTAAGTTTCAGTTCAATAATGGGTTCTCCGATGTCTTCTTCGGTGTGTAATAAACTTTATAACAAACTTAGAATACCATTAACAGCATAAAAAGTATAAAAACAGGCTATACATTATGGACAAACAGTCTTTCAACTGTCGGCTATATTAACCAATATTTCAGAGAAATTCATCATTCATCATCAGCCATCTTTACACCTTGCACTATAGGCAAGGAGATGAAATTTTAGTTAATAGTAGTTCAAAAGTTCCCAAAAGCACCAAAGTCTCTGCGAATTTGGACAGAACCCACATTATCAGCAGTTATTTATAATTATCAGAGTAGTGTTGAGTTAGGAAACTTTGAGGCACCAGTTGATGGCAGCAAAATAGAGTTTTCTAATAGAACCAACACCGAAATCCTTGATTCCTCATTCCCTAGTGCTAATTTATAATACCATATATAAAACACTTTAATCTCAGTGCTAAGAAAAACTTGTCAGGGTTTGGTGTTGATGGCTTCTATACTCAATTGTCCGATGAATTGTCATCTTTGGCTTATAAGTGTGTAGTTGCTTTCTATAGAAGTGGTGGAGGAATTTAATTTCTTGTTTTTCCCATATTGTACTCAGTTCAAAGTGGAATACTAGAATTGTAATTCAAATCTCTTTAGATTGTGATTAATTTATACTTATAAAAAAGTCAACAACAACAACAACAACAACATACATAAGAAATAAATTGTATATTTATGACGATTGAGCGATAAATATCAGTTCAGTTATGACTATGGATATTTCAACAATATCATAGAACCACATCAATCCCCATCCCCACTAAAAATATCAAATCCAACGATGTTGATGACGACAAGCGAATGCAGCTTTTAAGCATTTTTTATTTGTTATTTTATTGAATGTAAATATTTACATAAGCACAAAATGTGTGAATGAATGTAATCAACACATGCATATACATACATTCTTACATACCTACTTATACCTATGTATGCATGTATGCTTGTATGTATACATATAAGTATCTGTATTTCATATTAGTATATCTGATATCTGTTTGTAAATATATAAACTTTTGTTGTTTTATATGACGCTTCACTTTGCATTTTAATATGCAGACGTGCATGATTGTTCACATACACACACACTCCTATTACTACTACTACACAAACACATACACATTTATAAGACCATATGTATATAGATAAGTATGCATATAAACATATACAAACTTATATATGGATCCATGGACAGACAAGTAAGAAGACGATTTATTTGTCTAACAAACAAATACTAAATAAATGAATAAAAAAGAAAAGTCACATATAAAGTCCAAATCCAAGACAAAAGCAAAACGAATGCGTAAAATTAGCGATAAAGCTAAGACTTTGGCCAACTAAGGATGTCGAATCCGATGTATTAAAGGGAAAGGAGAAGACGGGGGAAGAGAAGAAGGTTGTTGAGGCATTCTTCGACTGTGCGTGCCAGACCATGTCTATATACAAATGTATGTTTGTTGTGCATCTATCATTTATGCATAGGCGCATTTTTCTATTGCCAATTTGGGCAAATGCCTTGGGGCCCCTAGCAAAAGAGACTAACACCAAGGGAAGGGAAGAACACAAACAAAAAACAAGCTAGGAAATAGCAAATCCTAAACATAAAATAAAATTTAAAAAAGGGGAATCATGTTTATTTAAAATCGGGTGTTAAGCGTTAGTGCAAAGGTTCAATAGGTTTCTGGTTGATTTTTAAATATAACCAATTTGACATTTATTTACTTGTGATCAGAGGCTCCCTTCAAGTTTCAAAAGAGATCAGGAATTGGACTAAATATACCAAGAAATTAACTGAGGATTCACAAGACACCATTTTAAGTGATTACTGAGTGGACTTAGTCAATTATTATGGATATCGCCTCAGACTCGAATTGCAGATTCTGTAAAGAAAATGATGAAACCTCATCTGATCGCATCGCATGCTAGTGCTGAAGTTCAAAATATGTATCCTGAATGGTAGCAAGACTCAATTTCTGGTTCCTTTCAAATTTTATGGATCCTATGTAAACCATGTCCATTGGAAACTATAAATGAAATCTGCTTCATCTTAAGAATAAAACAATGTGGGAAAATACAAAACTTAAATACGAAAGCTACAGTATCTGCAAAACATTGGCAAAATATTGGCATTGCATATAATGACTTTTACATAAATTCTCTTTCATTCAATTGTGAGTACAGTTGATTAAATGACTGGTCACTACTTGGTAAGTTGCATCGCATGCATTGAAACTGAGACTTGCCAGAAACAAGTAATGCTGTAAAGGTACATAGTGATTGCTCCTGCCAGAAACAAGAGCAAGAGCCTAATATAGCGAAATTGGGAGCGAATCAATTTCTAAAATATTCTAAAAGTGCTCATAACCTAAATGACAATCGTTAAGAACCTCAGATCTATGCGGAGCTTTGGCCAATCAGACTTACCTTAATTAACATAAAAACAAAATAGAAGGAATCACAAGAGACCTCTTATATCACCCTTATTCCAGGCAACAGGGAACGCAGAGAATTGTATGTAGGTGATTGCTCCTGCCCGTTACTGGCAAGAACTCGATAAAGTGAAATTGACAATGAACCCAATCATATGATACTTAAAAAATAATCGTAATCTTAATCACACTTATTCGCATTAAATGATGCAGGATATGAAGATCTGAAATTTGATCTATTTGGGACTTCTGCCAAACAGTTTGATTTTAATAAACCTACAAACTATGTATATAAGTAGTCTAATCTAATCTGATCTGGAGTTCCGAAGTTTTATTTTGCCCTGGGTCCACACTAATCATACCCAGTCATTGCATATGAGTGCATACATACAGATACATATACACATATGTATGTGTATGCATATTTTGTATCTGTGTTTTCTATATGTATATGCATACAGTTGGCAGAAAATGTATGTATCCGTACACTGTTTATATTCTATTTTAGATAGCCTATAAATGTATATGCTAAAAATATAAAAAATTAAAAACCAACAAAATTGGCACAAATGAAATGAAAATAATCATAGATATTGGGCTCATTGTAAAAACACTTAATTTAACCAATTCTTTTTTATCAAAATATCGTTCTGAACGAGAAAAAATTTGAATTGTGGTGGCTTCTGTGAAAACGATCCTCGAGTTAGCGCCTCCCAAATAAGTGTGAACATCAAAGAATTCTTTAACAAAAATATTTATGCACATACCATTCGGAAAACATTATAAATAAATGGTATATAGTCCCTATTACTCTTAGGAAGCCTATGAACCCTTATATGTCAGTTGTCAAATCGAAGAAACGAATGTATGGTTATTACGTAAAGATCACATAAAAAAACCCACTAGATTTTTAGAAAAAAAAATCTAATTCTGTGAAGAAGCAAGTTCTACATGGCGAGCATTAAAGGGAAGAAGATGGTTTTGCGAAGAGCGGGATAGACTTTGATCAAAAATACATCTCAATTCAAATTAAACATGATGGAGGTGGAGGTAAAGGGGTGAGGGTGTGTGGCCCTCAAAGGAGTTGGTAAAATTACCTTTGTAAAGTAAACAATGAACCAATTCGGCTATATAGATATTTGCAAAAAAAAAGATAGTGTAAAACAAAGCGCTGAACAATTGCAGCTTGGTCAAGATTATTAATTCTAAAAAGACAAAGATCCCAAGAATACTGTATAACCCCAAAAATCAATTGCATTGATCTCCACAATCTAAGCCGCCCATAGCCCTATTGAACATTTGTGGAATCTATTTGAGCAGAGTTTTCGGAAAAATAATATCCATGTACTTACCACCTCACAAGAAATGTTGATCGTGAAGGTGATCCCAGAATAATGAAGCAAAATAATTAAAGATGATAAGTACTTCTATAGATGCCGAAGCCGGTTTGCAGTTGTACTTAAAAGTAAGAGATATCCTATAAGCTACTAAAGCCAACATAATTCGACTATAAGACTAAAGAGGGTATAAATATGTTTTATTTTTTAATAAAAACTTTTCTTTCAGTTCACAGTGTATGGATACTTTTTCTGGCAAGTGTATGTACATACATATTTTGTATATGAGAAATGACAGGCAACAGCAACAGCAACAACAACAACAACAATCAAGCAAACGCAGCGTGGTGCAGCATAATGTAAGTTCCTATAGAGTCACCGAGCCCAGTCGCATCGAAATCGAGTCGAGTCGAGTCGCGGCACATAGAGTCGAGTCAAGCCAGACAGTCTGTCGCCAGAAAAATCTAAAAAGCAAAAACAACAAACAACGGCAACAGCAACAAGAACAACAACAACAAAAGACCACGAAAACGATGGCAGCGAAGATGACGGCACACTGAAACGAAATAAACGCCAACAACAACAACTAACTACCAATACTACTGCACAAACACAATTAATGTGCAAGCGACGCTGACGCGCTTTGTCTTACTTTTTGTCTCTCTGTCTATTTGTCTGTCTGTTCAGTGCTCAGTGCGTGTATGAGTGAATGAGTGCATTAGACATGTGTGTGTGTGCATGGGAGAAGATATCTTTGGCTTTGGCTGTTGGCTGTTGGCAGTTGTCTTTGTTTTACTTTGCTTTGCTTTTGTGTTTCAAAGATATTTATTTAATTTTTTTTGTTCGTTTTGCTTTTGCATTTTTTTCTCTTCCTTTTCTTATTGTGTTTCGTTAAGAAATCGTATACACACGTATGTATGTATAAATATAGTAGAAAAGCAAATGCAAAAATTTCATTTGGATCTGTTGCCCTTATAAGAGAAATACAAAAAACAAAAATTTTGTTGCCCAAGCAATTGGCGTCAACAGGCGTCGTCAGCGTCAGCTTTAGAGCGTCGGCGTCAACGTCAACGTTTCGTGAGGTGTTACACAGGCGCACACATATACAAGCAGGCGCAGCCAAACACATAAGCACACGTGACCACAATAATACCGCAAAGCAAATATGTTGTTTGCATGCGCCTGTGTGTGGGTATTGAGTGTTGTGTGTGAGGAGCAGTGCCAGACCGTCAGGCGCGCATTTCTTACTTCTTTCGTATAATCGTTCGCCCAGCCATACCTAACCAATTCCTTCCCTTCCCTTCCCTTTCTAAAACAATCCAAATCTAACAAATCTCCTTCGCTATTGTCGTTCGTCGAGTGTTGTGTATGTTACGTTCCGTTGATTGAGTGTGTACGTGTATGTACATATCGCCCACACGAACAAACCTTTCATAATTCATGTCTACAGTCTCTCATATAAATATATACACAATGATTTTATTTTTAAATTTACTTTACGCGTAGTCAATTAGAGCTAACATTATGGGTAAACTTGTTGAGATAGGACAGGATAGGATAGGATAGTATAGGATTGATTGAGATAGGGTGGTATGAGATAGGCAGGTTGTTCATCAAAGGGCAAATTCACTCATTAAGACTCATTGTGTCATTTGGGCGGCTTTTAGCTGCTGTTGCGACATAACCGCAGACCCTACTGATAGCCAAGGCTACGGCATCGATTTCAGGATCTTTTCACGTACTTAGGCCCCTTTCCACAACAAGGTACGGCGAATTAAATGAAACTCTTACAAACTATAGAATTGATATTCCTCACTACAAGCTGTAGAAAGGTGTTCACTTAACCCTAAGGGCCTTTAACTCAATAAATGGTTTGTGTGTTCAATTCTAAGTAGATGAAAAGTATAGTGATTGTAGAATACAAATTGTTTTGGCATTTTCTCAAAAAATATGTGTCCTATATAAACTCTTGCATTATTATTTTTTTTTTTTTTTTGTCTTTATGACAGAACTATGCCACGGAAATTGGTACAAATGGATTGCCATCATTGGGCTAGTGGACTCGTTGAAAAACTTTAATGTCACTGGCAAATGGAAACTTTCACTGAAACTACATTTTATCAGTAAAGTATTTATTTATTTATTTATACTCTGTATGCTTAAAGTACATCAGCCATATATTCTCAAGCATTCTACTGGTTATATATACATTGAAGCTTAGATCTATTAAAGTTGGTTAATTTTGGCTGATTTTAGGATTTTGGTGATTATTATGAGATTATCGTAAGATAGATGGGGATTCCAGTGAATTAAATAGGAAAAATTTTATATATAAAAAAAAATTATATAAAATGTGTTTTTGTGAGGTTGCATGATATATTTGTTGTACAACAGCTATACATTAAATGGTCTTCCTCTTTCTTTCACAACCACTAAAAACATGTCAAATTTTAGCCTTATTGAAGAGATGTGTATATTTCTACCTAAGTTTTTTATTACCATTAGATAGGAAAGGATACTTTTGGCTTCAGTGTTCGCTTCTGATTTTACTAGAATGGGAGATGCACACGATAGCCTAGGCTACCATCGGAATCGCGCCTAGGGTCCTTACATCTACTGAGCCCCTGTATTAATGATATGGGGCTGCGCATACCTATGTGACCAACTGTATATACATACATGCGTATGTACTAAGTCACACATGATTTTGCTTTGATAAAAAAAAAATTCATCATCATAAGCAACAATAATAAAAACAATGGAAACAAACAAGCGGACCAAATGCACAAGGATGACAGAGAGAGTGTGGGAGAGAGAGAGAGAGAGAGTGACTGTGTTGTTGTGAAAGAGGTGCAAAGGGTAAAGGGACAAAATGCTATGGGCAGCAACAACGGGCAACAACAACAAGCAAAGACAATGGCAATAACAAAAACAATGGAATGCATGACACACAACTAAAGTAAAGTGAAGTGGAGAGGCAAATTGTGGAACAAATGTATGCGAGAGAGAGGAGGAGAGTGGGAGTGATAGTGGGAGAGACAGTGAGAGAGAAAGAGCTACAACAAAAGCAAAGTAAAAAGTGAACAGTATGAAAAAGTAGATGAAAAGCAAAGCAAAATACAGTGAAGTAGAATGAAGTGAAGTGAAGTGAAGTAGAAGAGTGATGTGGAATCGTGTTAAGTCAAGTCGATTTCGATGACAGCAGCAACAACGACGACGACGCCGTCATTGCCAACAATACAATAACAACAACAAAAAACAACAACGATGACGACTGTACTAAAGCAGGAGTATGAAAAGATAAAACGACAAAAGAACGAACGACAGAATGAAAGAAAAACGAACGAACACGTTCTCCTCGCACTCAATGCATAAAATGCATTGCATTGCATACAGATTACATGGCTACATACATACATATGTACGTATTTCCCTCACAGATACACACACACACGAACATGGAGACACATACTGATTTATACACAGCTGCATACATACATGGTAAAATAAAAAGCGCCAGCGCATTTGGCTTAATAAGAGAGCATAAAAGGCGATGTTGGAGGCGAAGGCATTGGACGTATATACATACACATGTACATACATAGATGAGGCAGTGGCGACAATAACTACAGAAGCACACTACTTACTGTAGCGCAGTAGTTTTTAAACTTCTGTAGTCCTCGGTCACTTTCTTTATCTCTCAAATCTTATCCCCACGAGCCTCATCCCAGCATTCCCTAAACATTTAAGGAGTAAATGAGTTTAAAGTTAATCTTTAACTTGGTTAGTGAACCCATGGTAATTTATTTTTTGAACCGCTGCTATATCGCAGTGTATATGATCAAGCACTATTACTAGAAACTAAAGACGGGGTGGACGAGGAGGAGAAGAGATTAAAACTTCTAACTATTGAAACAAAGTCAAAGTTTGCAATATAAAACTTCTACATATGCATATATAAGTATAACATCAGCATGAACAGAAATGTATGACGATGATGATGATCTCTTTTGATTTTTCTTGTAAACACAAATAACAACAAGAATTTCACAATAACAAAAATTACAATAACAACAGCATGAACCACGAGAGCAACAATTAATCAACCATCTAAAATAATAAGCTCAGTATGAGAGAGCATGGGACCATTATAGAGCGTAATCCGAACGAAGAGAGAGAGAGTGAGGGGGGGGGGATTTACTCTCCAAAAATACCAAAAAGAGCGTACTGAGATACTAAATACAGATATGTATGTTTATTAAATAAACCATTTGCAATTACAGTTAAACCTCGATTATCCAACCTGGTGTACTCGGGACTGAAGCTACTTATAGAAAATCGAAATCGATTTGAATCCAAATTCCAGGTTATAAGAGGACCGTCTTTTCTGTTAAGCTTTTGATTGTTTTGTAAGAAAATGTGCGATAAACCCTGATAATACAATCTCTAAGAACACTATGAAATTAATAATTTTCTCTATATTACTCAAGACAAACTGGGTCTTTTGCTCGAATTTCCTCCTTTGGATTCCTTAAAACTTTACTAAAGTTCATAAGTATTCTTCAATATATTGAACCATGTATACAATGTACAACAAAATACATGCTTATCGGGTTAGAGAAGAAGTCATCGGGAGATTCAGAGGCTGTTCACTTTTCAAGGGACGCTTGTGTCTGCTATTGGCCAGCAGGTTGATTGCCAATTGATTATCATGGTTGTCCAACCGAGAGATGTGTTTATTGTTGTGCCTGACGATCTCATCACTGATCATTGGAATCTTCAGCTTCGATTTCGGGCTGAGAGGCCAACTCATTCTTAGAAGTTTCCAATCCAGTTGCTTTCTTTTGGTTTTGATGTGAAATTGTCAGATAATATTGGATCACGGAAAGTATGATGTAAATTACAGTTAAAAATAAAAGGAAAAATGAATGAAATATCACTACCATAATATGTAGAAAGAAATCACGGTTAGGTGAAGTTAAAAGGTGTTATCGGCTTATAGAGGTCCGAGCCGGTGTGATCTGGGTAATCGAGGTGGTACTGTAGACTCAGTTCGTGATGTGATGCCTGCTTATTAGTAATAAAGGGAACTAACATCTAAGGGTAATAACAACAAAGAACGAGACCATACAACGAAAAGCGCCACCTGCTTGCTGCCCTCTCTCAATGACAGTTATAATATATAGAGTATTTGGCATTGCAGCAGCAGCTGGACAACCTGTTGATTATTATATTTCTTTTGATTATACAAATTTTATCATATATGTACATATTTATTTAGGTATATACAACGTTTGTCTTTATTTAATATATGTATATATTTATAATATGGTTTACAGACTAAGTTTAAGTTGTAGGAATGCTTAGACTACAGGGACTTTGAGCCGTCTATCTTTCAAGAAAGACTTAAAACTTATGCCCGAAAAATTGAGTTTCTTCATTTTGTAATAGTGTTTTCAAAAAGATATGTTGTACATACTGAAAACTCCTCTATAACAAAAGATTGATTCTGAATGGGATCTTAATCTACCAACGTTTGTTTATCTTATGTTAAATGCCCTACTTTTCTGCAACAGAATTATACATTGTCATAGCAACATAATTCAAAATTTGTTTCATTCACATGACATTACTATGATTTCCGACTGATTCATAGATTATTTTTTGAATATCAGTCATGATAAATGATTTAAATTGAAATCGCTTCAGATAAAAGAGACCAGAGACTTATGTAATTTTGGTTATTAAATAACTATCCGCAACCATGCGCTGTTTGACTCCTTCACTATTGGCCATAAGTAAGACCGCCTTGACTTTAGAAGGGAAAGTTTGAGAATATTTTAACCTATGAATTTCTAAATCCTGAAAAAACAGAGATATAACATTACAGATTCGAGTTGAAACAGTTGTGAAAGCAATCACTGAGTGATCCAGTTCAGTAGAAAACTGGATGATTGAAAATTCCGTCGCAAAGAATTATTTCTCCAATTTACAGAGTTTATTAATTGGAAGAGATGAAAAAATTCAAAGGGAAAAACGAAAAGGTTGCTTCTAAAGACATTCAGGTACTCCACTATAAACTGCATCACTTCGTTACAAACTTATGTAATAAATAATTTTTTATTTTATTTGTACTTATTACCATAAGCGCCAATCTCGGCTTTTCACCATGTGATTTGATTCTACGTATCGTCATATTTCTTACATTGAGATCTTAAAAAACAATCTTCACAAGGCATAAAAATGACTACTTGGTGGATCAAGGCCTGGTTGCTCCTCATACGCAGTCTGCTCCATTGCAGAAGAGAGCCAAAAGAAGTGAGAGAAAGCTTCCGGAGTGTGAACGTAGACCTCTACAACCGGTGGTGCTATTCTCACGTTCCACCAGATCTGATGCAAATGATTGATTTCAATTGTTTCAATTTGAAAAAATTATAATTAAGTATTACCCAATATTATTTATTTTAATACCATCGTTGTTCTTATTGCTACAATTGCTCGACGATAACTAAAGTCAACAATGACACCCACGTATAACTTAAGTATGATAAAAAAGATAAAAAAAAAAACTACAAAAAGAAAATATTGTAGAAAAATATATCTATAAATGAAATAGTTGTCGGTATGTACATATTAACACTTTAGAATGATATTTGTAACTGATATGTAGCAGAACTGCGCAAGGGATACTCAATGTAGAATATAGATCAGGTTCGCAAGTGGTAATGAGAGCAATGTCGGTTGTAGTCTAAGGTATCGGTAGTGTTTTCCGTGCCAATAAGTTCGAAGGTGCACACTGAAGCTAAAAGCAGTTCAAACCAGGCATCACAATGGGCCGTAAGATTTTGGGTGAAATTGTCTTTGGTGAGCAGCCTCCTGACTATCCTATCCTATCCTTACAAATCCTGTTAGATCTGTTTTTCTAATTTGAAAGTATATCGTCATTTGATATATATAATAGCATACATGAACATCATTTAACAGAGTATCCATTTTTCAAAGTGATAAGTAATAATATGAGGCATATGATAATTTTTTGGTTTACTTAAATCAGTTGTTTTGGACGCTATATCGTATTTGGTGGTATCGCTAGAAGATAGAGTCACTTACAAATTAACTGCATGATCATTTCAACTTAAGATTTGTGTTTCACATATTCAAAGGCTTTTGTATAAAATTTTGGAAACTTTATAACCTGATACATATGAATGTACAATATGTATGTTTTTATTTGATAGGTACATGTTCCTGATGAGTGTGATGAGATAAATTGATCAGAGAATGTTAGATATTGGATCGTAACATTAATATACAGGAGTATTCTCTTATGGAAATTTTGATTGTTTCATTAGTCGATATGGAAACACAAAATTTAATCACAAATTGCTCAGATTAATCAGCTTTATATGGAAACAGATATAGTACATAGCTTTGATATGCTAACCTATTGCTATTAAAATTAGATGCATAGAAAGTCATGAAAGGTTTAAGATCATCGGTGAAACTGAAACCGAAACCGAAACTTATCTTACGTCTTACCTTCCATATTTCCAATTTTATTTTTGTTGTTGTTGCAATGCCAAAAATTAAAATAATAATAATATTTTTTTTTTATTGTTTAAAAAACACGTTTTGAATTTATGATTATTTCTTGATGTTTGTTTATGGTTGTGGGTGTCGCTTGCAGGTGGCCAAACCCCCTTTTGAATAAATAAATGAATGAATGATCCAAATGAATCCGATGCGAGACAATGGACTATTTTTTTAATATTCATTTGCGACACACGTAGGTTGTCCTTTTCACACGTGCGTCAATTGTACTTATCAATTCAATTGTGTTATAACGGAAATACCTTTCAAAATTTGATGAGCTTTCAAAGCCTACAAAGCGGCGTTTTTGTAATTTAAAATAAATTGAATTGAATTGAAATATTTACTACAATAGAGGTTACATAACTTCATCAATAAAACGATAATAACGATCATTTAATTAAAATCCCTTCACAATGCTCTCAGTAGATGACTTATTATGATGAATTTAGTATAGAAGGTATAGATCCCAGAATGTGTTAAAGTCAATAATTTCCCACCTCTTTCAGTGATTCAGTTTGATCAATTGAAATGCAAATTACAATAATCTGTTAGTCTCTCTCCAAAAACTATTAAGATTAGTGTGTTTATTCTTTCATTGCGGACGGGATTTCCCCTAAAGCTCTGAACTGGATGTCCAAGACTCCAGTAAGAAACTCATACAATGCCTTAAACGAATCATCAATCATATCATTGACAAATTTTGGAAAATGCTTAATTATTAAACCGAGGGTCTCAGTTAGATTTCCTACCTCTTGACTAGCTTAATCCAGCAGCTTACTGAAAGTAGTTATATCTTAAGTAGATATCTAGATAACAGATGAAGAGTAGACATATAATAATAAAGGTATTGAACTCGTTTTGCATTCTAACAAGTTGTTTTAAGTTATTGTTATGGGTTTGTGGCTTTCATGAGCCAGTCGCGGTTTCTGGTATGCACCGCCAGGGGTTTTATTTCGTATGGAGGACAACTATACCAATATTCTTTACTCTCAATTCTTGTCGAAAAAGGGAAAAGTAATTTAATATTTGAGTATCTTATAGGTTTTAGACATTATAAGTGAGATTCAGAGATTACAAAAAAAGCATTTCATCATTAATTTCAATCATTGACTTTCCGGTTATTTTTAAAGATTTTTTTACAACAGTTGACATTGTTCTGGAAAGTTGACTGTTTCTTATTGATCCATCAATATGCTTAATCTGTCTGTCAAAAGTAAACTGGAATCCTAAACCCTATTTCCTATCTTATTCTGGTAGGCTTCTTTGTATCAGTCAACCATCTTTGGTACACGGCGCACCGACACAATTTTGCGGCGATATGCATTGAATCATCTGAAGTATTTCCAGATTTTAGTTGGATTTTAGACTGTATTGATCATCAATCATCATAATCATTTATAATGTTTACAATCCAATGCTTTTACCCATTTTTAATATGAATAGACAAAGGAATGTTGGACGTACAGCCACATCCGCAGCGATACTGAATGAATCGGAAAGAAGCATGGTGTAAATAAATTTTATCTCTCATAGTTTCTAAGCGATCATGGGTGCTTCCGACAGTACCTGTGCAGATTCCATATCGTAGACGTGGCATGGTATAAGCATGAAGGTTGAAAGATTCAACATGGAGCGACAAGAGCTGAGAGTGGCCCTAGTCAGTCTTTTCTTGGAAAACCCGTCCAAATGGAATGCTGTGTCAGAATTTGCGGCAAAAGTACTGAAAAAGTAACGCGGCCTGGAGAGATCACGCCGCAACCAAGATGCCGCCTTATGAAGATTTGCTTAACGGCAGTCCCGTAAGGTCTTTGTACATTCTTAGAATAGTTTTTTTGTAGTTAGTTATGTGAGTTATAGTCAATAAACGACACAAAAAAAATCGAACGAAAATTCATATTAATGTTCTTATTAGAAACCTTAAAACATCACATAAATTGTCATAATGAATAAGATTTCCTTTTTGGATGAGTCGGAACGCTGAAAAATATATTTCGATACAAGAATTGCTAATCCGATTTTGCAATTTCGCTCACGTTTCTGACATATTTTCTCCAAGAAATTCCAACAGGAACTCTGCAACTATCCATAATTGGTACCCATCTACCAATACTTTGTGCACAGTTGGTGATATTTGGGAACCAAAAATAGTTTCCCATGTATAAACTAAAGGTAAGAGCACACAAAACTTTGAATTTTTCAAAGTTTATCTTGGACTCACAAGAGATGGCCATTAAAATTATATAGAAGTTATGGGGAAGTTCGCATTCACAATTTAAAATAGATGATAAGACCTTATAATTCGTAAATTCTCTTCTTGCATTATTTCCATCATTGCTATTGCCACTGCCATTCTGAGTGTTTTCTTTTAAATCTCTGCACAGTTCGATTACAGCTTAGCATGTGGTTTTTTATATAATTGATGAAAACTTTTACTTTTTGCGATATCAATATAGAATGATCTTCTTTCAAGTTTAATTGTCAACCAGCGCTGCATGACCAAATACGATTTTCCTGCAATAAATGTGATTTTTTCGAAACGGGACACATTGAGGCAAGAATGGTTAGTAATTCATTAATCTGAATACTTTGGTTAATAACTTCCCATTTGAAACTTTTTGCAACGCTTTGTAATGCAAAAGGACTATTCTATATCTAAAAGTACACATTAACAAAACACGGCACAATCGGACAAAAACACACACCAATCACAAAAGTGTTATCAATCCATAATTTTACATATCAGGACTAACGTTTCCCATTGTAATACTTTTTATTTCCCTTTTTAACATTTAAATACACGCACATGAACTTTTTTCGCATATTTCCCGCCAGTTTCACAAAAATCAAGTAGCACACCATCAGCTGATTTTAACTGCGCGCCAATAAAACAGTTTTGCCACAAAGTTTGAAATTAATAGTTGTTTTTTTTTTATCTTATCACGTATATTATAAAACAGTTAACATTAAAAATTTGAAATAGAAAAAATAAAGAATTTATACCGCAAAATTAACTAATTTTCCCCATAATGAAATATTACACTATACGATAAACACTATGAAAAACTATGAACGGCATCTACATGAACTAGTTTTATGGAACAGGCTTGGCTTCTTCACCTTTTTTCTTGTTTTTCTTTGAAGCTTTTACAACATTTTTGTGATTTGTTTTGTATTTTTCAAAAATAACCAGTAATTTTGTAATAGAGTAACCATATATTTATATTTATGCTGCAATCTGTTATCGATATTTAGAGAAAGCAGCTGTTGAGTGTAAAATGCTGCCAAGTTGCAATAAGAAAAATTAAGTTTATATACATGTAAATACTTAAATGTTTTCGCTTATTCATATTAAACTTAATTTATTAACTTATGACAAATTGATAACTATTTTTATATATTCTAAATTATAATTAATTTTAAAGAAAGTATATTTTGTTATATGTATATTTTTTTAAAATAGAAAGTATGATGCATGTTGTTGGTTGCATGCAAGTTGCTGATTGTTGATTGAAAGCTTATCGATATGTTGTTGCTTATCGATAGCGATGGTAATGATGAAGTTGCAGCCCTGCACTTTTATATGTTATCGCACCTTTATTTGTCATTATTATTAATATTGTTGTTGTTGCTGTGAAAACAACTTAAACGCAGTACAACTTAATTCTTATTATATTCGAGGAGTCTCATACGTTCCCTTATAATTTCGTCTTGACCAAGTAAAATAAACAAAAACAAAATACAAAGAAATACATTGCATTTGTTTATGTTTATTATTATTATGATTTTGTTTTTAAATTAATAGAAAAATGTAGAATAAATTGTTAGGTACAAATTAATACAACAAGAAACAAAACAAGAAAAGAAAAAAGTGCAAAAAAAATAAAATAAAATAGTATAAACGCAATAAAAGAAGAGAAAGCAGACAAATATGAGTTAAGAAAGAAAAAATTGCATTTCAACGACAACAATAACAGCAACAACAACAACAACAACGGAAGCTAAAACACGAAAAAGACGTGGAAAACGAGCGAACGAGTAAAGTAAATTGTGGTGTGGAGGATAAAAGTGTTTTAAAAAAAACTTGCAATTGGAGGTGGTAGTGGGGGCAGCACACGTAAGCACACACAAAGAAACAGCAAATAGGAAGAACAACAGCAACGAGGCCACACAAAGAACAGAGCAGAGCAGAACCTTTTCCTGACTGACTGAAATTGGGTCGCTCTTGGGTATTTGTTATGGCAGCAAGTAGCGGTAGCAGCAAAATCAAAAGCAGAACCAACAACAACAGCAATAGCAACAAATTGTCGCGCTGCGTGATGTCTATTCACGTGTATTGGTAAGCAGATGAGTGAATAATTGAGTGGGTGAATGAGTGTTTCGTTTCACGGTTGATGGCCTGCACCAACAGTAATTGAAGCAGCAGCAGCCAACTACGCATCCGCCTTTGTCCAGAGCTTAAGCTAAAAATATTATGAATGGCGAAGGCGGTTGCATTCACTTCCACTTCTTCTACGTTTAAAGCTCGTCACTCGCCTGACACCGTAAAATACGTGTCTACGTGTTAATAGAATTCTATAATTGATTAAAAAGTAAATATATAGAGAAATAGAAATTTATTACAAATTATTTTCAGATTAAATTAATCGTTACACCGAGCAAATATTTCTACTTCCACTCCTCCCTCCACACCTCAACTACTTTACTTATTTTCGCACAAACTTAACAACTTAAAGAACCGCAAGCAAAACACGCAGAAATTTAATAATATAAAAAAATACACTGAGAGAGAGAAGTAGTACTTGTGAAAAGGAAGAGTGGGAGAGAGAAGTAGAAGTCGAAGGAGAGTGTCATAATGAGTGTCGTTGGAAAGCAACAGCAACAGCAACAATTGAGTAGCGCCACCAATGCAACATCAACAGTTGCAGCAGCAGCAGCGGCATCAACATCAACTAACATTAATAGCACAAGTAGCAGTAGCGCAACAATTAATAATAGCGGCGATAGTGCAACCAACAATTTAGTACAATTATCATCTACGTCCATGTCATCATCATCATTATGTGCAACAGCATCGGCTATCTCTGTCTGTGAGGTTAGTCCCACGGATGTTTTACGTCTAACCAAAATCACTGAAGATTACCTTTGTTCGGCAAATGCGAATGTTTTTGAAATTGATTTCACACGTTTCAAAATCCGTGACTTGGAGAGTGGAGCCGTTCTATTTGAAATCGCTAAACCACCAAGTGAACAATTTCCTGAAGGTCTTGGTGGTCCTTCCATAGAGGAATCAATGTTGGCTGCCGCTGAAGAATTGTCACTAGATGACACTGCCGATCCAAATGCCGGCCGTTATGTGCGCTATCAATTTACGCCAGCCTTTCTTAATCTCAAAACAGTAGGCGCTACGTAAGTCACAAATTATACTATTATTATACTTATGTATTGTATAACTAGTACAATATTCTATAATCTATATTCTTTTATATCTTCACATACATACATACATACATACACACACACACACACACACACACACACACACACACACACACACACACACACACACACCACACAACATGATGCGATAATGACAATTTGCCGAGTTCTTATGTGTCGCATTAAAAGAGTTATCCATGTATAAATGATTGTCATAATGGGGACAAGCTTACTCTCATTTCAGTTTACTTAATAATAGTCGTTATATCCCACTTATACAGCTCCTCCCAAGACTCTGGTAATATTCATTAGGAATTGCATGAATTTCTTCCACAGAGATCACTCCAAAATATTTGTTGGTTCTGTGTAATATGGGTAGTGGTTAAATATCAAAGTCTTCTCCACATTGGACCATCACCATTATAAAAGCATAGAAAATGCCCTGTTCTTTCCTTTTGTTCACTACATAAGATACCTTGATCATTACTCTACACATTGTACTAAGACCAATTCAATAATGTGTCCTGTTAAGTAGAGTGGAATCTTTCCCAGTGTTCCTGTATCTGTTTAAATTTTTTTGCGATATGAAGCTATATTTATTTTAGTTTCCATTCAATTTTGATTCAATTTTCCTTCAAGCTATTGATTTAAATTTTCTTTTTGTGGAACACTCTAATACAACCCGCACAATGGTTCTGAACCCATAAGGATAAGCAGTGTTGGTGCCAGCACGTTTCTTGCTTTCCGAGTCCATAGAATGTTGTAAATGATGATCCTCATATTGATGAGAATAATAATTCATTTCAATTGCTTTTATGCAAACAATGATTATTCTTATTTCAGGACTTTTCTTACTGCCATATTTACTGATAATTTATTTTAGCTGATGTTTCTCCGATTACTGAATGAAGTAAATATTCATAATAATGGGAAGGAATTCATTCATTCCGCGTACATAGACTGACTCTCATTTCAATCTTAATATTGTCATACATTGCTAATATACGACTATGTGTACGAGTAGATTGCATTCAGTATTGGTTGGGGGGAAAACTATAAGTGATTAAATGAAATTTTCTTTTACTGATGACAGTAACATTATTTTTCCATTTGTATTTTGAGTACGAGTCGATTGCTGTTGATATTTTTGCGATTACTGTAAGAGATCTAGTGTATGAAGTCAAATCTAAAATAAAAATTAGTTTTTTATGCTCTTCACTTAGTGAATAGTATTATAAGTTTGTCATGAAGTTTGTAATGCAAAGAAGAAGACATTGTAGAACCAAACTGCGGACTGTGCGATATGGAATAACTTTCCCCCCCGTAGACATATAATTTTCGTCCTCATTTTGCAGTTTCTTGCGCAACTTCTATCACATTTCTTTTGGGGACTATCCACATTTGCAACTGCTGACAAATTATTTTCCAGAAGCTATAACTTTCGATATAATACAACCACAATTACTATAATAAAATACTTACAATTTCTACATTAACATATTCTCCTTGCTGATTTTCACAGCAAACTGTTGTTAAAATTGTAAAATTTAAGTCTGAATCATCACTTCCAAAATCAATACTTATTATTTCTTATCTATTTCCATATTTATGTATTATTAAAAAAAAGCGATCAGTCTTGCATTAAAAGAATGCGAAAAAATTTTATCTTTGTTTAAAACAAACATTTCTGCAAAAGAACTTATGTGTTTTTAAGATGACAACATCGTTATTTACACATAAGTTCTTATTTTATATGCAGTTCTCTTTGATTGTATTGAACTTTTTTTCACCTAAAACGACTTAAGCTTTTTAGTTAAAATATTTATGAAACAGTGAAAGATGTTACCAAAACCTATCTCCACTTAAGATAGTTTGACGTATGCATTTACTGTTTGAAAAAGCCTAAGTTATAAAGTAAAACGATATAGCTATGATCCTATATCATATTTTTAGAAGATTATTTAGTCAAAATATGTATGTGTTCTGAAGCGGCGAATAATAATAACATTCTAACTCAATTCACCCACTTTTCGACATAAGCTACTCCAACTTGTTGACACAGATATGATATGCAAACTTTGAACTGACCCGGTTTAATATACACTGCCGATAAATAAATAGGTATTCAAAATTAATATAAATGTCAAAATCTTCCAAAAACTTAAGAATGAACACTAATTAATATATATTTTTATAATGTTTTAAGCTTAAATAATAATGTGTACAGCACTATTTTCGGAAAAGAGTCAAAATATTGATCTATCGACAAAGCAATCTTACAATCAGGCAGTTAGCAGAAAAAAATGTCTAAAAGTCAGACTGTTGTCTGTCATTTTCTAAGAAATCCTTCAAATTATGGAATAAAATTTAAAAACAAGTCAAGAAAGAGCCTTGCAAAGAGCAAATAATTATCCGAGAAACATAAAACTCTATGTGTACTGCAGCCAAAAATCAATATAAATTGGGAGTAAATGCAAGTGTAGCCGAGTGATAAGGAAACCAAAACATCGAAAGAGATTAAAATTAAAAAAAAAAAAACCTACCTCTTACCGATGCTCATAAGCATGCTCGCTCTCGCTCAGACCCTCAAGACAAAGAAAGCAAGTGGCATTTTCTTCTGAAAATACTTTAATTTGTATGGACTAGATAGTTTGAACTACTACTTCCATGGCATAAGTAAGAAATAAAACTATTTGGATCTGAAGGGGGCATCATGGGTGCTGTGGCATATTCTATTATGGCTTATTCGAACTGCAATTTGTTTAATCTAAGATGAATGTCACACGCTACAGAGAGCTAATCCAAAAAGCATTTCCACAATTTTGTAATAATTTTGGGACATGTCAACATGATAATGGCCCAAAACATACAGCTCGATTGGTTAAGAAGTAGATTAATGACCAAAATGTTATCTTAATGAAGTGTCCTCCGTACTCTTCTGATATCAATATCATGGAGAACGTGAGGGAATGGCTTTCCCGTAAAGCCTATCCATCTGGCAGACAATTTGAAGATCTCAAATCATTAACAAATTCCATTAAGAGCGGTTGAAGCGAACTATCATTGAACCTACTAAAGTTCCTTTACGATTCAATACCTGAAGTGATTTCAACTAAAAAACGTCAGCATTAAAAACTAAGTTTAATGAAGATCTAGCCATTTGTGAGATTCACCCAAGACAAAAAAAAAATTTATATATTTATTTATACTTAGAACGCTAATTATACTCTTCAGTATTATAAGTTTGTCATGAAGTTTGTAATTCATTTCAAACCTACCATATTATATAAAAAAAGCATCTTGAATCTGTTTGATTGATCGGGAATGTATGTAATTAAAGATTTCCATATAAACTGCCCTAAAAATGTTGAAAATTATATTGTTTGTTAAACTGATGGGTCTGAAGGAATCTTATATAATATTCGTTGGAATTGAAACGAATTTACTTATTAATACTTACTATATAATCTGTCTCCCTCTCTAATTCTCATGATTATACATTCTCTCTCTCTCTCATTTTTATAGAGTTGAATTTACAGTTGGCAGTCAACCTGTTAATAATTTTCGAATGATCGAAAGACATTTCTTCCGTGATCGTCTATTGAAAACTTTTGATTTTGAGTTTGGTTATTGCATTCCATTTTCGAAAAATACCTGTGAACATATATATGAGTTTCCAAATCTACCGCCCGATTTGGGTAAGTAAACATATTTTAATATCCATAATTAATAATCACAGGAAGAGAATACTGTTATTAAATTGTATTTTGATTTCAATTTTAGTTGCTGAAATGATATCAAGTCCATTTGAGACGCGTTCGGATAGTTTCTACTTTGTAGAGGATCGCCTTGTTATGCATAATAAGGCAGACTATGCCTATAATGGCGGATTAATTGTCTAAGCTACCTAAAATTTATACTAACTAACTGTAACTCTATGATAATGTTGTTGATGATGATAATAATGAATTGTGAATGAAATGAATGAACGAACGAGCGAACAAAAGGATGGACGAAATGACAAATGAATGTATGAATGATATAAGACAAGAACAACAAACAATAATTCACATTCATCAGCAACATATTACTACAACAAACATACATATATGAGTATAAAAAATTGATTTGATTTGATTTGATTTGATCTTTAAAAAAAAAAAAAGAAACTAATCGAATCACAAACAACAAACAAAAACAAATCCTTAAAACACAAAACCAAACTAAAACAAAACAAACCATTTTAGCCTTAGCACAAATTTCTACCCACCACCACCACCACCACAAACATCACTCACACAAACTATTAAAAACAAAATCGTTGTTTTCCTTCCAAAAAAAAAAAAAAAAAAAAAAAAAAAGAAAAAAAGGTACCTTCAACCATGCCGAAGAGGTAATACCCTTCCCACAACCCCCAGAAAAACTTTTTTTAAGCCAACTCTCCGATCCCTTTTTCCTAGGATCCTGAAGTCATCTACATGGTTGATGAATATGCAACAGAAACTTGATGTATCCAAATTTCAAGATGATAGTACAAAAAAAAAAAAAAAGTTTTTCTAATAAGAACATGAATTCGAGTAGGAGGTTTGTATGGGAGGTACCCCTCCTAGTGGTCCGATTCTGCTGATTCCAACAAATATGCTGCGTATGATAAAAAGAAAGCTTCGTAAAAAATTTCAGCTCTATAGCTTAAAAACTGAGGGACATACAGATGGACAGACGGACATGACTAGATCAACTCGTCTTGTCGGGTTGATCAAGAATATGTATTCTGCATGCGGTCTATGATGTCTCTACGTGAAGAGTATAAAAAGATAATAATAATAATAAAGCAAACACCCTACACATCTACACTAAATACACTACACAACACACACAAACACACACACACACATATGCCTTCATGCATATGTTTGTTTTTTTTTTTTGTATTGTATTGTATTGTATTGTATTGTAAAACACTCACAAACTGTGTTCATTTTTGTAAAAATATAAAACAAAAAAGGAATTCCTGAATCTGAATCGAATTGAATTGAATCTCAAAAGATCAAAATTGAAATTTGGCTCCTTTTGATTATACTGAAATCCAATTAAATTTATCAAGAATTCAATCAACATTGATTTTGAATCAGTGGAGAGCAGAGATGGATGAGATCAGATCAGATCAGATGAGATGAGATGAGATAAGAGATGAGGGATTAATGTATTTATTTATTTATTTATTTATTTATTTATAAGTCATTATGATGTATGTACTTATGTATATGAATTTTATATTTATGTATTAAAACTAAGTGCAATAATTTACTTTTTATTTAATTTTTAAATCAATTTCAATTAGTTTTAAGAGAAGTACAACAACAACATTGATTTGAGGAATATGTCGCCGCACATTTGCATTCATAATTAAATAATTTTAATTTAGGCTTACTTATTTCACCTCCTTCTCCTTTTCCGTCACACCTCCTCCTTCACGTCTTCATTTATGGATATATAAAGGGTTGGATTTGTAACTGGATTTGGAGTTGGAGTGAGTCCAATGCACGACTGAATTGGTCAATTGTGGCAAAAAACCAAAAAAACTGAATCAAAAGTAAAATTTATTATACTTATAAAAAAACAATGAGGAATCAAAAAAAAGCACAACAAAATTTATTATAATGATAATGAAAAAATTTAAAAAAAAAACTTAACAACCAATAACGAAGAAGTCTGTAAAGAATATGAGATAGATATCATCCACACTCCAAACACCACCATACAGGCAGCACATATTGCTTTTGTGTCTGTTGGATTGGATTGTTCTATCTTCTTATATCTCAATCGAAATTAATTGATCAATGGCGAGCGACATGATTTTTGCTTTAAACTTATTTTCTATATATATTATATATGTATGTATATTTTTTTTTTAACTGTAAGATAAATGTGTATTTTTGAAGCATTCCAAGATTAAAAAACAAAATTACATTTGAAATGTAAAAAACAAAAAACAAAAAAATTATTTCTTTTTTATTATTATTATATGTATATTTATGGAGGCATTAGACAGGACAATGCGAGATTTGCGCAACAAAAATTGTATAATCGATGGCTGCACCGTTTTGTTTTCTGGAGACTTCCGATAGATTTTGCCAGTTATAGCAAGAGGGACCAGAGCAAACGGATGTCAATGCATCTCTCAAAAGATCGAATCTATGGCCACATATAACAAAATATCAATGATGTCAAATATTATTGTAATTCAAATACTTAAAAAACTATACATTGAAAAAGCTAACACACTATCCATAATTAAAATACACAATAGACTAGAGCACATATCGTACTACCAAATTCCGAATTAAATACACAAAAAATTAAATTAAAATTCATAAAAATATTAATCCAAAAAAACATAAATATGGCAATAAACAAACAAATTGAGAACACACTATCCAAAATTGATCCTAAGGACTCTCAAGATATATTTCAACAGCTTACAAAGAGCTTTAAAAGGAATAAAACAATAGATCTCCAGTCTATAAAAATTCCATTCGCATTGAAGATGTGATTGATAAAGCCTAAGTACCAGATGACCTCATTGAAAGGGACAGAAATACTAATAGCTTTATCATTCGTGATCATGAAACTATACTAGGCACCTTATTTTGAATCAATTCATTTTCCTAAAGAAAATGATGATGGTAATAGTATACCATACTTAACTGAGATTTGCTTCAATAGATTTTTACAAATTAAAAATCAATTTGAGACAAATCGTTTTAGGAAAACTACATTTGATTTTCAAAAAAAAAAAGCAAACAATTTAGACAAAGAGCAATTAGAAGAGTACTTCATAACAAATGACGAACTGTTAAGTATACTGTCAAAACTTAAAAGTAAACTGGGGAAATCGTTAGGATGAAACCTCTTGAGACATCAGTATAGTGGATTGGTATAGAGTGAGGCTGCCAGTGGACATGGATAATAAAGAAGTCTTATATAGTATCTGCTGTTTTCGAAGTTTATTTAATTTAACCCTGCTAATAACTTTAGATCCCGCTGTAGTGTTATATATATATCCGCAGCCTTTAGAAATTTTTTTGCCTACACTTCTGTGACTCAGTATACAGAAGTATTACATTACTGATTTGACTTATTTTTAGAGCATAGTCATTATATGTACTGCATTTTAACAATGAGATAGCATTATTAGTGTGGGAGCTATGTGATGCCGCAATCCTCGGATCTTAAATTTTCCATGGAATATGGGTCAGACATTTATAGTATCCAGTTCAGTATAAAAAAAACTTTTTAGTTTTTTTTTAAAAAGATCATGAATTTTAATTCGGGTTTGTATGGGACGGAGCTACCCCTCGGACCCCCTGCCTTTTATTATTGAAAATAATTAATTGCGTTCCGAAAGTCTGTTACGTGATGGTGGCGGGGAAGTCGAGAAACGGGAAGAATGAAAGTATGAAGTAGGCAAATCAGATATAAATTAAGGAGTATGTGTGGGTATGTGTATGAGCAAGCATCGTGTGCCTGTGATGATGTGCAATGGGTGAAGAGAGAAGAATTTATTTGTTTAATTTAATGACAAAATCCTGTCAACCAAAACAATGTACGTAAAAAAAAAAAAATGACGAAAAAAGTACATGAATCTATACACATATTAATGAATCGGTAAAAAAAGTATGCCAACACATCACTCGAGAAAGGCTGGACCAATTTTTATCAATTTTTTTTGTTGTACTTATGGAGTCACCTAGAAGGTTTGCATCTACATATATTTAGACCCGGTATGTGGCGCTGTTGTCCAGATATAGACAGTTTTATACCTTTTTTTTTAAACTATTTTATTTGGCTCAAAATGTACTGAACCGATTTTAATAATTTTTTTTTTTAACAAAAATTTGAACCTTCTTTATTACCTATACATTATATTTGTTGTTAAAAAAAAAAAAAAAAAAATTCAAACAAACCAATTGTCCAGTATATTCATCTTTGTTTATATAGAAGAAGATAGATACATAAATAGGTAAAATAAGTCGATTTTATGTCATTGCAAGGTAATTTAATTATTTTTTTATTAGGTACTGCGAAGCCGGTCCGGGCTACTAGTAATACAATATATGAAAGATGCTTAAGACTAAGTAATATGAAATAAATCAATCTCTGACCCGTGGGGGAGTATTCAAAAGAAGCAGGTAAAGTAGACCATGAAACTCAGCGATGAAGGTATAAAAGTTTAGGATTATTGTACTTAATGGTGTTTCTGTACTTTGAAAACTATTGAACGCATTATGGAGAAGGAGCAATATTTGAATATTCTTTAACCCAACCATCCTGATTGGTAATCAAAATAAATTACAAATTACATTTAATAAACAAAAATTTTGCAGCTTGGTCCACCTTCTAAGTAATTTCGCAAGGGTTCTCTACCGCAGAGTCACTGTAGTGCAAGTAAAACAAATGATAAGCGAGCGCACAAGATCACGTTAGTTATCCTCCCCCGATTAACTCCGCCCGATAACCGCTTTTTTTTATGCATTTCGCAGTTCAGTCACACACACAAAACGTAAATACCTCCGTTAAAACTGCATTAAGAGACGTGTGGAGGCGGTGGTGAAGTTCCGTTACAACAATTTTATATTTTACTGTTCTGTTTTCACTGTCGCTTAGAAAGAATCACAATATTGGTATCTAGTCAGTTTGCACATCACATTTATTTGTAGTAAACCAGCAGAGATATTGTACGTATACATAATATTATTTGTACTATGTATAGTCCGTGGACCTTTATTTTCTTCGTAATATTTCCGTACTTGTACTAGGTTTCTACATATTTTGGATGCAATTTTTATTTCTCATGCTACAATTTTTTCAACAAAAATCGTTATCACCGTATCAGTTTTCATAGGCGCCCCTCATGCCTTTTTGCGATTTAATGGCTCAAGAAACTATGCGTTCTTATTTTTCTCTTTAGATGCTTTTAGATTTAATAACTCTGGAATAAGTTGGTACGGTTTTCAGCAACAAAAACTCACGAAATTGTTGTAAGAATTGTTTAATAATTCTTTATTGATGCTAAAAATGTACAATAAATTAGTATAATTTAAACAAATAAAGAACTTACGACTTTGATGCTATGGTCAATAGAGCAAAAAAAAAAAAAATAAAAACAAAATTTGACCTATTTGGTTAACAGATCAAAATAATTAATTAAAATTAATAAGCTTAAAGCTCCTCCATTGTTACTCACATAAAGTATAATTCTTGTGAATATTTCCCTAAGAAATGAATGATGTCTTCAATTTTTTTAAGGCTACAAAGTCTACAATTAAAATTTTCTTTGTACATTCAAGTAAATAAGATCGCTTCTAGTTTTAAAAATCAACATTGTATTACTCATTTCATAATTACCATTCAAAAAGTTTCTCCCAGTATGATGATCTAAATCTTTATATAACCGTATACTTTGACAAGCTCTTTCACACATATTTCCGCAATTTGTAATTCTTTAAAATTCTAGTAATTGTAACTATTCCATGTTTTCGTATTTAAACTTGCACTTTCCATACTAATATTTACATTTCTGAAAAGCTCAAACTAGAATATCGGTTTTTCCATAACTGTTCTAGTCAATTTATATGGTAGCCTATCTTCAGTGCATTAATATAAGGTAGAGTGTATAAATAGTCATATGGGATCAAATTTCTAAGTAAATACAATACGAATAGGAGTTTTTTCAGAAAATATAATTGCAATTTATCTACCTCATCAAATACCAAACCCCAATAGTTGAGCAGTATAACTTTGAATGGACTGCTAAAAATAACTTCCACTTTGCGACAAGTGTTATTTGGTTTCTAGCCGGAAACATTCTTAACGTATTTAGCATTGATGCCATTTATTTGCTAGACTATTTCTTTTTGCAATTGGGCTTTATTATTATCCCTAAATATGTATTTTCTGACTTAATTTTCTCCCCTTTAAAACTTTCTTTCTCATTTTTGGCCAAATTACCTTCTCGTCTAAATACCATCATACAATATTTGATCAGATTAACCAGCATATTCTAAGTACCACAATATATGTACATATCTCTAGCTGATCTATCAACCCCTGTAACATAGTATATATTATATCAGCATATGATAACAGCCTAATATTTATTTCGCCTCATCCCAAAAATTCATGTAAATCACTTAAATATTAAGGAAAAAAGCAACAAAGACATTAAACAACCTCGCTTTACACTAGATTAAACATAAAACTTATCCGAAATATCTTTACACGTCCATATTGTATGTATGTATATATAAATTATTTGCTGGATACTGCATTATCTTAAGGCATCTGTTAATTTTATATCAATTATTCCTAGGCAATATTGTTTTAAACATGATTTTATGCGATGTATTTAAGAAATCTTGATGGATTCTGTTGTTAAGTCAATAAAGATCATAGAATTAATCTTTTCTGAGGTTTTTAATCAAACCAATCCAGTCATTATACCAAGGATACAGCTATCAGGCATTTGGTTGTTATCACATATTCTTTGCCTCCCTTTTTGTAAATTTATTTTGTTTAGTTTTACTGACATACTTGATCAAACCAATCCAGAAATAGATAATTATACAAAGATTCCATTCAGATTCAGATCTCTCTCTCTCTTTCTCTTAATTATTTAATAATAAAAAAAGATTCATCACATCATCATCAGAAGCTGATTGATCATTTTAAAAATTCAGTGACTAAGTCGATAAACTGTTGCGGCTGCTCGAAGTGCACCAAGTGCCCAGCATTTAGCCAATGAATTGTGGCTTCTGGAAAGAATTTTTTTATCTCCGACCAATGTTCAGGACTGTTTAAATGGAGAGACAAAGAGACTTGGAATTATGTTGACGAAATTTGTAACAAAACAAAACTCACTTGACAAAATTCGAACGATTGCCACAGATAAATGTCGTTGGCCCCAAGTATGGTGGATACGTAGAAATTTGTTCTTGGAATTTATCAAAATCTGGTATGCTATCATGCAGGACCTTAACATTGGCAGCCCAATAAAATCTAAAACAATGAATGATTAAAATTAAAGTTAACGTTTACGTTTTACATACTTCAATTGTTCAAGTGTTGAGTTTTACTCACTCTCCTGTCTCAGGATGTTTACGCAAATTTAGCATTATAAATTCAACCGTTTCATTTGAGTCCACTGCTTTGCTTAGCTGCCCTTTCACTAATTTACGACCTTCAGCCATATTTAAATCTCTTGGTACATTGATATGGAGCATTGCTTCAAATATGCGATTCATTTCGTAGAAGTCTCTTGGTATGGTTATTGGTGATATATCAACAACAATTAAGCGATCGACCAGGTGTGGCTGATGTTTAAAAGAATAATAATACATTAATTGAATTTACTTATCGCTCTTTCATACACACACACACACCCACACACACTCACATACTGCAGAGCACAATGCATCATAGTGCGTCCACCCATACTGTGACCCATTAGACAGACTTTGTTTAATTTTTCACCATCCATGAATTCCAAAATATCCGCTGTCATGCCTTCCGAATTGTGTACTAATGTGTGGGGACTATCTCCATGATTGCGAGCATCCACTGTGTAGATGCGACGCTTTGTTTTTGCTGCCAACGCTTTGCTAATACCACGCCAATTTTGCTTGGAACCAAAGAGTCCATGCATTGTTATTAGTGGCGGCATTGCTGGATCTGTTTGTTGACTTTCAAATGATTGTGTTGCCATTCTTGCTGTGGTTGCGGTTGTGGTGGCGTAACATGCTGATTTTTGTATAACTTTACAACATCGCATTGGTGGCAATAAATTTGTTTTATGTGATAAAAACCGCATTAAAATCGTCATTATAATAAAGGTCTCCTTTATATAGAATTCTGAAGGAATCCAATAAGATATGAATAAAAACTTAAACCTGTTCCCACCAACAACAATACCAAATACTTAATTGCAGAATGAGAACAGTTGATAGAACTCAGCTGTTTATAGTGTTGCTAAATAAAACAATTAATTGTTACATTGTTTATCGAGCACTAAAAAGAGAACAAAGTATTTAACTCAGTGTAAGCAATTCCCAGTAATTTTTGGCGCGCTTTGATGACCATATCAATTTGTCTCTTTCGCACACCACCGAGTCTTAATATTTTGGTTATTAACACTACGCAAGACTATATGACATGTGTTGGTGAACATATTCATTTGTATGAAGCACATTCACATAGATTGCCGTCGATACGCATATGCCATCAAGAAAAGAATTACTTTTACCTTTTCTGATGCGTTTGTTGCTTTGATTTAGTGAACAGCAAATAAGTTTTTGATGTTTGTCAAACCTCTGGCTAGTTTTTATTTATTTGTTTCTTTGTTTAATTTCACTTTTAATAACAGTTTTTGTTTTCTTTCACAGTGTTAAACTCAAAATAACTTTAACTCAAAGTTGTTGATTTTGTCATTCAATTAGTACGTATTCCTAAGCATACACAGTTGATCTTTCTTTCCATAAAAGTACCTGGTAAAAAACAAGAAAGTGAAGCTCAAAACAGTAAAACAACAAGAATATCATCAAATGGATCAGCATGTATTTTGACTTCATTAACAAATTGTAATGTGTAAACAAGGCTTTTACTTGAGCCATTCATTCATCCACAATCGCTTTCGTCAAGAGAAGAGCTATTACAATCCTATCCATCATCCGAAATTTACATATATGGCAATCTTCCAACGAAAATCAAAAGTAATTAATGATGCACTCGTTGTGAATACACACTTGCACAACTCATTTCATGATTCAAAGGCTATGGCTCTTATTAGAAAAAGGTATTCTCTCTTTTTTTCTTCTTATTGTACAAGCCTCTTTATAATAGACACTACAAAAATAGAATTTAGTTTGTGGCCAAAAACGATAATCTCAAATAGACATCAGTCAGATAAATGCAGAGTTGGTAAACAATTTGAATTGCGCTTGCATCACGTAGTGAATAGTATTATAAGTTTGTCATTAAGTTATCAGTTTTTGAGCTAGAAAGTTGAATCAGTCGAATCTAACCACTAGGAGTGGGACCTCCCATACAAACCCCCATTTAAATTAATGTTCTTATTAGAAAAATTATGTTTTTTGCACTATCAAACTGAAATTTAGATACTGGATACGACCCATTTACATAAGTCTCTAAAATTTCAAGACCCTTGAAGCGGTACCTCCCATACAAACCAACTAGTCAAATTCACGTTCTTATTAGAAAAACTTTTTCATTTTTTGTGCTGTCATCTTGAAATTTGGACACAATATGTTTCTAACCCATATTCATCAACAATGTAGATATCAAGATCTTAGGATTACGAGATCGCATAGCTTCCATACAAATAACGTTTTCTAGGGGATGCGTGAAGAGTATTATATCTACGGCTTAGTCGAAGATCCCATTCTGTCTGGTTTATCATTTATTTTGTAGCCGCTAGGTGGCAATTGCTTGGAAGTGTTATGCCATCGTCAGAGGGCGCAACAGTAATCGTTTGTGATTTAAAGTGCTGGTAAAAGAATATTACTGCATTGTGTCTGCAGTTTAAAAAAATTGGATACAGTTGGTTTGAAATCCCCAATTTATAGCAAAGGGTGAAGAAGGAGTTTTCATCGAGTTCCTTACAAATTACAAACTACTTCTTCTTCCTCACTAAGAGGAAAAAACAAATAGTATCAAACTTATGGATGAAATTTTATAATGAATTCGTGTAAATAAAATATATTTATTAATTTCATAATTCATTATAAGTCGAATGAATTTTTCAAATATTATTTACCAAAATAAATATGTAATAACTAGCTGTTCCGACTTGCTTTGCTACGCCTTCGCTCCAAAAAAAAAAACACATCACAAAAAAGTCTATATTTAAAAAAAAGCTTCAGCCTTATCGTCCAAAGCGCATTATTTCAATTAACTTAACGTTTTTGTTTGTGAACCGATTGGAATCAAACAAAAGCTATATGTTACAGAAAGCTTACTACAATAAACCAGTAAAAACCGCATTCAAATACGTTTAGCCATTTCTGAGATTAGCGTGCACAGACACGAAATGGCTTACGATTATATATATATATATATATATATCTAGATAACAATATTGGAAAGGATAAAGTCATGTATATGCGCCAATGTTTGTCATTATAAACAACGATGAAATTGCAATAATAATAATTAAATTTTCGTGTTTTTCAAGAGCGCAAATGCAATTCAAATGAAAAATGTTTCAACGATTTCCTGAAAATGAAATGCAAGCCCATATTTAATTACATCTATGAATGATCAGAAAAGATAATAGATACCTTTTAAAACAAGCAATCAATCAAACTGTATTATTATTATAATTTTTCAGTCCTTTAATGATAACTACTGGCGCTAACGAATTTCCTTGAAAATCAATTTTTGGTGTCATTTAATAATCCATCCATCGATCCCCTTTCCGCTTAATTGTTGCTTTTTTCAAAAAAAAAAAAAAAAAAAAAAAAGAAAAAAAAAAAGAGACGATAGCCTTGTCTTGATTAATAAACCTTCAAATATATTGGATTTCATTGGACTTTTGGGTTACATTGATATCAAAATTATGTAATATCAAAATTATGTAGTTGCACATATGTACATGTGTAAATAGTTATGGTTCTAGAGTTCTCCTTAATTTTTCATATTTTTAATTATACAAAAACCCGATCTCAATTCAAAAATCACAAGAGAAATTTTTGAATAATACTATAATAATGGAAAGAAAAGGACTCAGGAGTATAATGTTGATTTTGGAAATACAATGTGCATCTAAAATGTGACCACAAAATGAGAGTTTTGTCTGATTAGCTGTAAATTTAGTACTATCTATGAAGAAATAGAAGATTGTGTTAGGTAAGATTGTGAAGAATATGTTTTCTTAGTATTATAAATCTGTTTCTATTTACAGAAGATAATTACTATTCAAAGCAAACGACAACCATTGGATCGAATCATAGAGAGATACGAGTAATCACAAATATTAAAAGTGAACAAAAAACCAGTTGGTAAATGAGTTTGAGATCAATCAAGAAAAAGTATGAATACAGAAATAGTATCAAAACTTACAGAATGTGCAATTGGATACCCATTCCCTTAAAGGCATTAATAAGTTAATGAGAGAACGAAAAATTGTTTGTTACTGGCACAAAACTAAAGGCCATAGGCAAACAAAATGTTTTGTTAAACCAGACGGATGGCCTTCTCAAAGTTATCTCCATAAAGCTAGAGAAAATATAATATATTGATCTCTAACACACTTAGTGAAACTAATTTTCTGAACTGGATGTTGAAACTCGAAATCCCTAGTTGTTTCATTCTATGTGTATCTGTAATGCATCCTCCATCACAAATAGCAAATAATAAAGCTTAAGTTTATTAAAAATCTCAATTCAATAAAATGTATCTGATCACGCCATATGTAAGTCATAACTTAAAGCTAGGTTGACAAAGTCAGAGAGTTTTTTCAAAAACCTTTATAACTGAAATAAAATGTACATGATCAGACCATATGTAAGTCTTAACTTAAAGGTAGTTTGACAACGTCAGGGAGTTTTTTCAAAAACCTTTATAACTGAAATAAAATGTATCTGATCAGGCCATATGTAAGTCTTAACTTAAAGCTAGTTTGACAACGTCAGGGAGTTTTTTTTAAAAGCCTTTATAACTGAAATAAAATGTATCTGATCAGGCCATATGCAAGTCTTAACTTAAAGCTAGTTTGACAACGTCAGGGAGTTTTTTAAAAGCCTTTATAACTGAAATAAAATGTATCTGATCAGGCCATATGCAAGTCTTAACTTCAAGCTAGTTTGACAACGTCAGGGAGTTTTTTTAAAAGCCTTTATAACTGAATTAAAATGTATCTGATCAGGGTATATGTAAGTCTTTACTTAAAGCTAGGTTGACAACGTCAGGGAGTTTTTTCAAAAACCTTTATAACTGAAATAAAATGTATCTGATCAGGCCATATGTAAGTCTTAACTTAAAGTTAGATTGACAACGTTAGAGAGTTTTATCATTTCTTGCAAGTGTAGCACTTCACCAGCAGATAGCCAAACGTTCCTTGCGTGCGGGAAGATTTTCTTAATATCGGGAAAATGCTGAGGTCTATAAAAAAATGGAGAGATTTTAAGATAAAAATAATAAAAAAATAATAAAAAAAAAAAACTCACTTGAAAAAAATGGACTGGGTGCCACTTATAAAATATGTAACATTTGGGAACGGTGCAAAATGACTAACTTTGTCATGAAAGTTCTTTAACTCTGGGATACTTTCATGTATGGCCAAGGCATTGAATACCCAAGTGAACCTGTTTAGGAAGATTAATTTTAATTAATTTTGTTTGAATTTTCTGCATTTACAATTTCCAACTTACGTTCCGGCAATTGAATTCCTCTTTAATTGACAAGTAAGTAACTCAATGTTATATTCACTTTTGACCACCTTTACTAGTAGTTGTTTTATTAATTTTCGGGCCATGGGTAGTGTGTATCCCAAGGGAATATTAGTAGTCATCAACACGCCAAACGCTTTGTAGATATTTTCAAACTCTTCTGGCATAAGAATGGGCGATGTGTTTACAATTATTAAACGCTCTATCAATTGCGGCTATGAAGAAGGAAAGTTATTGAATTATAGATATCATCAGCACCTATATGTACATACTATGTTTTTTTTAAATTTTCTTATCGGAAGGGATGATTCTGATAGGTATGCACCTCGGATCGGTATTGCAAGGAATGCATTAGTCTGCATGCCTATCCTGTCAACATATTCGTGGTTATTCTTATAATTTTCATACCTTCCAACATAACCTGCTTGCCTAACTACTTCACCCACGCCGCTTTTTTTTTTCTCACCATACCTATTCTAAATGCACACACATTCATACATATGTATGTATGTGTCTGTCTTTTGTCTATTGAGTATCATACTTACATACATAAGACTTAACTTCATCGCAACATATCCACCCATGCCATGACCGAGAAGGCACACTTTTTCTAAGTTATGCACAGATAGAAATTTTAAAATATCGGATATCATCAAGTCCAAACTATGTGAATTTGTGTGAGGACTTGCGCCATGATTGCGAGCATCTAAAGTGTATATGGTGCGTTTAGTGTGGTGCGACAAATGCATAGCAAACATAGACCAATTTTCCTTGCAAGCAAGAATATCGTGCAGAATTAATAATGGTGTCAACGAGTTATTACCATTTTTGTAGCAGAAAAATGCCAAATTGACTGGCGTGTTTACGGTGGTTCGATACAATAATTGTGTGCACCTCATTATTGCGCGCAATTATTAATTTTTTTTCAATCGAGATAAGGAAAATTACCGAGCGAACTGAATATATGTAAAGAAGAAATTTGATTAGTGGCTTTATGATCAAAGTGATAAAAGTGTTGGAAAACAAATAATTGTCAAAATTAGTAAAAATGGAGAATGTAGAATACTTGATTAACGGAAGTACCCGATCTTTTGAGTACATATTTATATGTATTGGTATACTGTTCCCAATATGAATGTAAGCAGCTGAAACTTAATCAATCATGTTTACAAATTGTTGGTATCGAAAGTACCTTAAATTTTAATGAATGGATTGTAGTATTTCTAATGTTAAATAAACACAACAAATTATAATGCATAGGATCAAAAGCTTCAGATACACAGTCCTTACTTTTGCCATTCTAATGGTTAAAATAATACTGCTCTATTCGCCCACTAAAGGCTTGCTGATGAGGGTCAATCACTCGAAGTCGGAGAGGAAGATATATTCCCAATCATTACATTCCAAATGGAGATGTGTTCCAAAATTAACATTGCTTAAGGGTCTCTACATGACTTAAGCCAATCGTGCAGAAAAATAAAGAATCATCTATTCTGCATCTGAACAGTGAAGAAAGCGTTCAGATAAAAATGTGAATTGTATTTGTTACTTACTATTTTTGGTGATCTAGATTTTACAGCAATAAAGACAAGACGAGATGCTTTGCATCGATTCGATAAATATTGTTATATGATGATGATGATGATGATGATGATGCCAATTGTGTTTGTCATTAAAACACACACGTCTAATAACGAAATTAAGTGCATAATATTGTCTATATAAAGTATTACATATAAAAGGATAATTGACCCCCAAAGTACAGAAAGCCAGCAGAGCTACGGTTGCGTCATATATCTGTGTATGTCTAAAACAAAATTACAATTAACAGGTGTTACATAACACCGAAATATGATTCACATAGAGTTTCAATTGCTAAAATAATCAGAAGTACAATTACACTGAACTATAT
>JBANCV010000349.1:3641-44278 GCA_037040105.1 Amiota albilabris
GTAGTAAGCCATGTCAGCACTAAAACCGAAGATCAAATTGAATCAAGACGCGAATCAATTCTCTCAACTACCGAAAGTAAAAAAGTTGAGCAGTCTCTTACTACAACAAAGGATGCCTCTCGTCCAGAATCAGCAGCAAGTCATGTTAGTGTTCAGGAGGAAGAAAAACCAGAATCCCGAAGAGAGTCGATTCTCTCCACAACTGAAACTAAGAAAGATGATAAATCACCAACACCTCCTAAAGATATTTTCAGACATGAGTCTGTAGTTAGCCATATCAGCACAAAAACTGAAGATCAAGTTGAATCAAGACGCGAATCTATTCTTTCAACTACTGAAACCAAAAGTGAAGACAAACTTGCCAGTCCAACAAAGGATTCTTCCCGTCCAGAATCAGTAGCAAGTTATATTAGCATTAAAGAGGAAACAAAATCAGATTCTCGTAGAGAGTCCGCTCTTTCCTCTACAGAAGCCAAGATAGATGATAAGTCACCAATAACTCCAAAAGACATTTCTAGACATGAGTCCATAGTTAGCCAAGTTAGCACTAAAACCGAAGAAATTGAATCAATACGCGAATCTATTGTTTCAACTACTGAGTCTTTAAAAGAAAGAAAACCCGCCAGTCCAGTAAAGGAAGCTTCCCGTCCAGAATCAGCTGCAAGTCATGTTAGTATTAAGGAAGAAGAAAAATTAGTTTCTCGAAAAGAGTCGGTTTTTTCCACCACTGAAGACAAAAAAGATGATAAGTCGCCAATACCATGTAAAGACATTTCTAGACATGAATCTATAATTAGCCATATCACTGAAACAGAAGATCAACTGGAATCAAGGCGCGAATCTATTCTCTCAACTTCTGAAAGCAAAAAAGGAGATAAATCAATTTCTCCGACAAATGAAGCATCCCGTCCAGAATCATCAGCAAGCCATACTAGTCCCAAACGTGAACAACAGACAGATTCACGAAGAGAGTCAATGATCTCCAGTATAGAAGAAAAGAAAGATATTTCTCGACAAGAGTCTGTAGTTAGCCATGTCAGTTCTAAAATTGAAGATCAAATTGATTCAAGGCGGGAATCTATTCAGTCCACAATGGGAAGCAAGAAAGATGCACAAACTATAGAAGGCTCCCGACCGGAATCTGTGACTAGCCAAATCAGTGGTAAGGATGAACCATCACAAGAACTACAATCGACAGATAGCAAGGAAGCATCTAGGCCTGCATCGGTTACAAGTCAGCCAAGTATTAAGGATGAAAAATCATCTGAATCGCATCAAGACTCAATTACTTCAATAGTATCCGAAACCAAAAAAGCAGATAAATCTGAGTCGATCTCAACAACATCAAAATCGGTTATAAGCCAAATCCATCTTAAAGATGAGTCAATAAGTGAATCGCTAAGCAGCAGTTTGAAAGCCGAAGACGGTTCCCGCCGAGAGTCATTATCAAGTATCATTGCAGAAAAAGATCTTTTTACATCTAGTACAATTACAGGTAAAGAAGATGAAGAAATGAGCTCAAAACATACGCAAAAAAAAATGATTTCTCAAGTTGAAGAAATGCTCATTCAATCTGATGAGTGCTCATCTGAGTCCATTGTTAGCGAAATCCAGACATCAACAATGGCATTTTCGACAACGGTACTGAAACCCGATGAACAAAGTATAAACAAGTCTGAAATTTCAATTAGTACAGTTCAGGACAACAAAGAACAACTCAAGGAAACAGTAGCCGAGTTTTTGGCCACTGAGAAAATCGTGTCGGCTAAAGAAACATTTACTTTTGAATCAACGAAATCTATTGAAGATAACAAATTATCAAGCTTGACATCATCTCAAAAGATTTTAAACATTGGTACTGATGAGTCGAGACGCGAATCACTTCTAAGTCACACCAGTGAAAGTCGGTTGACACATAGTGATCCTGAAGATGACATTGAAGACGAAGAAGACCAAATTAGTCTTAAGGAATGTCGCTCAAAGTCGATCGCCACAATAATGATGACTAGCATTTACAAGCCCTCTGAAGACATGACTGTTGAATCATTAGAGGAAGAAGAACATTTGGAAGAAGATGAACCCACAACCGAGTCCAAATCAATATCAACTATAAGCCAAAAAGCAACTAAGAAACTATCGGAAGTAACTATCAGCTCTACAATTGCTGAAGCTCAAAGTAAAGTTCAAGCAATCACTTTGATCCATATGGAAGAAAGTGAGTCAAGCAAAGATCGAAAAACGCCACCTACAGCACCTGTCAGCCCCAGTGTAAGGCCTGTTGAAAGTGCTGCAAGCACTTTGACAAAGACACTCTCAACAAGTAGTGCAATGACTGCAACATCATCGTCTATGCGCCAGGAATCGAGTGCTGTCAGTGGGACATTCACAACCGGGCCACTTTCGCCCAAGGACATTAGCGGTAAGTCTAGTCCAGGTGCATTAACATCTGAAAGTCAATCAATACCAACACCAGTAGGGCGCGATTCGCTTACAGAAACACCGGAATCTTCACCAAAGCCTACATCACCCTTTCCACGCGTTACGAAAGATGAACTGAAATCAGCAGCAACCGCCAGCGAGCAAATTGCAACCACGGAACTCAGTGGTGATGATGAAACGGCACAAAGTGAGTTTTCCATCGCAGAAGCTCTTCCAGACTTACATGAATTACGTGGAATTGAGAAGACAACAGCATTGAGCGGTAGCACCGAAAAAATCATAACAACAACCATAACCACTGTAACGAAAGTGATCTCCGCAGATGGCAAAGAAATTGTGACCGAAGAGAAAACAGTTACTACAACTGACTCATCTGAGCCCGACACTGAAAAAGTTGTTGTTACAACCACGCGCACTACCAGTGAGAGTGAGAAAAGTGACCAAATGCTACCCAAAGAAGTAGCCATGCTACGTGGTATCTATCAACGATCCTCCACTCCGGGCAGTGATGACGAACGTCTTGCAACTGCATATGCAAGTGATGATGATCTACCAGGCTCTCCACGCAGCATTGCATCATCACATGGTGCCGCCAGTTATGATCTGCAACGTTCAAGTTCTGGTGTTAGTAAGCGTTCCGATTTTGATGTGGACGAGAGCCAAGATGATATACCACCACAATATGGCAGTGAAGAACATTCAGCGGCGCGATCTATTTTACCACCCAGAACTATTGATCCGATGAGCACCTCATTCTATGGCGCATTGCCTGACACCTTTGATACTCCAAAGTCAACTGAGCCAATACCAAAACGTGGTACAGTCACAGCACACACTATAACAACACGCACCTTTAGTGACTCACCGGCCGCCAGCCAGTCCTCGGAGAGTGTCGAAAGCACAAGCCAAACATGGGCAAGCCGGCAAGTTGCCTCTGGTGATGTTGACTCTGAGCACTTCACAACTACAACAACTACAACAAAGACCGATGTAGCGCACAAATTCCTCGATGAAGCCGATATGGACTTTGAAAAGGCACTCAAGGAGCATATGGAGGTACGCGGCGCCGAAGTTATGTCTTCCGTTACTGCAAAATATTCTTATTCACCTTCTAAAGCCGAGGAAGTGGAACAAATTGTTTCCAGCGCTGGGGAACGTCAACGTTTTCCACTCAGCGATGTTCAAAAATTAAAAACCACTGACACGACAACTTCAACCACAACATTTACAACCGCCTCCTCATCATCATCAGCAACTCCATCGACAACTTTAGTTTCAACAACAGCTGCAACCTCAACGAGTGAAACTGTTACTACAACATCGACTTCTGTACAGGATCGGCTAGCGGAATGGGGTCAGCCTTTGGGTCTTCCACTGCCAGCTCCAATGAGTGAAACTGAAACGACTACAACGATTTCTGTTGAGGATCGTCTAGCGGACTGGGGTAACCCTCTGAGTCTACCACCACCAGCTCCAATGACTGAAACTGAAATGATTACATCCATTTCTATCGAGGATCGCCTAGCTGAATGGGGTAACCCATTGGGTCTTCCTCCACCATGTCCAATGGAAGAACTTGAACCAACTACATCGAATTCAGCCATGCAGCGCTTAGCTGCATGGGGTAAACCTTTGGGTCTGCCATCACCAGCACCACTGCCAGTTGACGGTGACATACGAACCACACCAAAAAAAGAACGTCGCTTGGTAGCAACTAAAACTCGTCTCAACAATGAAAAGAATCTACGTAAACGTTCGGAATCACCAAACAAGGCTAAGAAACCAACACCCGTCTATGTCGACCTGACCTATGTACCCCATAATGGTAACTCGTACTATGCACACGTCGATTTCTTTAAACGCGTGCGTGCACGCTACTATGTCTTCTCTGGTACCGAACCTAGCAGGCAGGTTTATGATGCACTCCTTGAGGCCAAACAAACCTGGGAAGATAAGGAATTAGGTAAGTGTGGTTGGGGAAACCTTTATCTACAAACGTGTACATACATATGTAGAATAGTCTAAATGAGATTTTAATTTTTGATTTATGATCTTTTAACAGAAGTAACAATCATTCCAACCTATGATACTGATGTGCTAGGCTATTGGGTTGCAGAGAACGAAGAATTATTAGCCAAATATCATATCGATCTCTCACCATCGGCGTCACGATGCACAATAAATCTACAGGATCATGAGACCTCGTGCTCTGCTTATCGCTTGGAATTCTAGGCCACGGGCATGTTTATTGCGTTTTCTGATGATTAAAGAATCATAACAACAATACATACATACATGCACATCCATACACATACACTGACACACTTTAATGTACGAATAGAAGAGAAGAAAAAGAGAACAAAAAGTACTAAAAACTTTATAGTAAAAATGTTGATGATGATGACAGGGAATACATCAATCAATCAAGGGAATATCAATTGATTTGATTGACTTTGTTCCTCTCTTTAAGAGAGAATGCTTAAGAGAGTGGAAAATGGAAAACTCAGTTGCTGGCAGATCAATATGAATATGTTTAATCAAACAATGATTTTGTTGCTCTCTTTACAAACCTCAAGAAAGTGAAAAGTGAGAAATGGCATATTAATTCACTGTTTCATCCGAGATTTTAAGGCAGCTATAACTACAACAACAATAATAACTTTGAATGCGCTTTAAGATTGAAAATTTAATTTGAAAGAAAAAAAAAAAACACAAAATCAATCATTCAATCGATCAAACAAACTATGTAAAACTAATAAATAATAAAAACAAAAAAAAAAAAAAAAATTAATAATAAATTAATTTAAAAGAAAAATCCAAAAGCAAACACACACACACACACACACACACACACACACACACACACACACACACACACACATACAATTTCAATGTTAAAACAAAACAAAGAATTGCAATAAATTGTTGATGTGAGTGAATTTAAATACAAACATATGTATATTAAAATATGGCAAGATGTGGCGGAGTCTGGGGTCAATCTCAATTGACGCCATTTTGTTTCTAAAAATTTCCGCCAATTTTGCTTTATTTTAATGAGGAAAATCTTAACAAAAACAAAAACACTTTTGTTGAAAGAAGAAAATAGTAATTAATTGATATTTATTTTTCAAAAATTAATTACTCATATATTACATGATTTAAAACAAAAAAAAAAATATATAAATATATAAAATATACACTTACATATATAACACAAAATTGCAAAATGCAAAAAAATTAAACCAAAGAAATTTTAAATTTTGAATTTAATAAATTAACCCAAAAATGAGCTAAGCATCCTCAGCATAATTAATTAATTAATTAATATCCTTCTCAAAAAAAAAAAAAAACTAAGTAAAAATGAAGAAAAATTCACCTGAACTAAACTAAAAATCAAAATGCATACAGACAAGAAATCAAGAAAACAACAAACAGAAAACGTATTCAAAATAAAATTGATTAATTAAAAATTAATGGATACTTACATAAATTTGTTTAATCACAACAAAACAAATGAAAAGAAAAGAAAAACACAAATATATATATTTATATAAATAAATGTATTAGTAAAAATTATTGAGAAAAACCAAAGAGAAAATATCTATGCATCAATGAATATATACATACATTCAAATATTATCTACATATATAATATTATATATATATATATATATATATACACAATAAATACAATAACAATTACAGCAAATACACAACAAAAACGTTAACATACTAAATAATAATCAATAATAATAATATTAATAACAAATAACATTCATATGAAGGAAGAAAGATTGAATTGAATGGAAATAATCAAAATATCATTAAATTCAGTACAATGGACGTGCACTTAAGAGAGCCAACAATTAGTCCTTCCATACATACATATGCCCTATTTAATATAAACAAAGTACAAAAAGTCTGCGTTCACCAAACTAATTTTGTTTACTGAAGCAAAATCGCTATGTTAATTTCTAATCCATGGTAATTTGTTACGTCTCTCTTCTTTACATTCTTAGATTTCAAAAGAAAAAAAGGAGGGTATCTTTGACAATGCCAAAAATATAAGATTCTTCACGCATCCCTATGAAATCGTTTGTTGTATGAGAGCTATGCAATCCGGTAGTCCTAGGATCTTGAAACTTACATGGTTTGTTTCTCTAATCAGAACATGAATTTGAGTTGGGAGTTTAAATGGGAGGTACCCCGTATGGTAAAAAGAAATTTTCCTGCAAAATTTCAGCACTCTAGCTTAAAAACTAAGGGACTAGTTTGCATACATTCAGACAGACGGATAAGGCTAGATCAATACGTCTTGTAGTGCTGATCAAAAAAATATACAATATGTATACATTTTGGGATCTAAGATGTTTTCTTGTTTGCATTACAAACTTCTTGTCAATCTTATAATACTACATATTCACTACATGCAGAGTATAAAGATCTATATTTTTCTTTTCATTTTTGAGATAACGGGAACTTGAAGTATAGCTTCTGAAAAATTGACCAAACTATTAAAAGCATGTATTCCTTCATCCAGCATGAAGTAAAAAGTTTTATAGACCCCAGAGTTTTAATATATAAGCAGCGGTCAGCGTCCAAAAATATTATCAGTCCGGGAAGAATGCAAAAGAATTAATATGGCAAATGGGAACCTTCGAATTGCATCAACAAAAATTTTGGAAACCTAAATGAAACGTATATTGAAATGTTACTTAAAGCTGGATATCATAACAAAGTCGCTCGAAGATATTCGTAGGTTTCACTTGTAAACAGACGAAGGCACACTAATTAAATAGGAATTCGAAATTCTGGAGGCAAGTCATATTCTCGGATGAAAGCATATTTGGTATTTTCAACATAAAAGGTCGTCAAATTGTGGGCGTAAATCAGGAAAGTCACTGGAGAAGCAAAATCTTGTTTGTGCAGTCAAACACGGTGGAGTTGGAATTATGATTTGGGGGTGCATGGCAGCTAGTAGTGTGGGCAAGCTGGACTTTATTAAATCGACAAAGAATATATGGGGATATTTGAATATTTTAAATAAGAATTTGAAACGTTGCAGGATAACGATCCGAAACATACTGCGGAGATTGTTAGACTTTGGTTCTTGTATAATGCTCCAAAACAGCTCATACAGCCTTTTTATCTATTTTTATTTCTAATACTTACTTTTATAACTTATTTTAAAAATGAACGCAGACTGTTTGGTTCACACATTATCTCAAAAATAAAGAGAAAAATCTGCTTTTTCTTTTTTTGCTTTCTAAACTTAAGAATGTAAAGAAGAAATACTTGTAAAAAAATTTACCTTGAATTACATATTAACATTGCGTTTTTGCTTCACTAAACAAAATTAGTTAGGTGAACGCAGACTTTGTGCGCTATGTAGTACTATGTATGTAATACTCGACATTTAATGAATAAGCAGATACGAGAAACTTCATTTTCATAAAGTATTTTCAAGTGATTGGAGTTGAGTCAAAGGAAATTTTTTTCAACTTTTTAGTTAAATGCTTTTACTACTTTATGCAAAATTGAAGGCAGTAAATTAAATTGAAAATATAAATACATGGAGACAATGAGACATACCAACAAAGAGAGAAGAGAGAGAGAGTGACAGTTTGTCATAAGGAGAGATTGAAAGAGAGTTAGAGACAAACAAAAAACATTCTAGAGAGTGATAATGAAACATATAAATTGGCAAAGCTTTCTTCTCAATACGATTTAAAAGAATTAATAAAAAAAAAAAAAAAAACAATGAGAGATATCAATAAAGAGATAGGAAGAAATATTGTATAGAATGAGAGAAGGAGACAGGCATATAGAATGCGAACGTGGTAATGTTAGAGAAAAGGCTATACAACAAATGGATTGGAATTGAGGTTTGTGTGCGTTTGAGAACGAAATTTATTGACTTGCTCTCCAGACTTACTAACTCAAGGGTAAGCGTCTTGTCTTATTTATTTATTTATAATATACAATATAATGACGTAATTTACTGTCTTACTTACAGGTAGTAAGGAAACTAAGAGAAAAGTAGCAAAACTAATAATTTCATTTAAGATTAAAACTAATTTAATATTAATAAAAATCTGTTTCTAACACCGGTGGGGGAAAATTATTTGCTAAATAGCTAACTATGCCTCTATGCACAGCCATGTGTGGTCAGAGACAGAAAAAGGTAGTCGGGATGAGAGAACCACTGAGTGGCATTCAGATCAGCTATCCTCCAGTGTGAACCGGTGCTTGGTAGAACTTCAAGTTAGCCTGGAAAGGCGTATGTGACGCAGGACTTTATTGTTGATGGGAGATGGTGACATCTCAGGATAATGGTAGATTTATTATCTCAATGTTTCTACAAAATACTTATTGGAAACCGTACAAAATATTTCCAATCTGTCTGACTATCTGGCCCTTGAGGCCAACAACAGGAAAACAAGAAAAATGATAATGCACAGTTTCTTGACCGATTTATCCAGTCCATATAGTCCATAATAGTCTTTGATTAGAGGTGTTAGAAATGCAAAAGTCCCGTCACGTATAAAATTTGCTAAGAATAGCTTAAATTTGAGAATGCGAGAGGAAACATATGAATTGAAAAAGAAATACAAAATGCAAAATGCAAAATACAAAAATGAAAATGAAAATAAAAAATTAATGAATACAAAAACCATTAAAATTTACTTAAATATTTATTACAAAATATCTATCATATGTTATTTACACAAAGCAATACAGAATGCAAAGTATAACAACAAATAAATATAAAATAAAATAAATATAAATACAAAACAAAGTATAAAAAATTAAAATAACATTGATAAAGAAAGAAATGTACCTCATAAGAGCAAAATTAAAATGAAAAGATTTCAAAAAAAATATATTAATAAAACTAAATTAAAAAATAAAAACAAAAATCTATATAAACAAAAATAAATAAATTAATACACAAAAAATGAAAAAATATTTATTTAATAAAGAAAATACATACAAAAAATAATATATAAAAAAATGAAAAAAAAAAAAAAATATGGTAGAACTTACATACGCGATAATAAAATAATTATATTATGATTTTAATTATTTTCAATGGAAGCGAGATTATTATTTTTTTTTTTTGGTTTTTGTTCATATAAATAAATAAATATATTATTTGCATAAATATTTCGTCATTTTATTTTTTATTCTACATATTTTTTTAATTATTTTTCTATGTAGATGAAAAAGCAAAGCAAAGACTTGAACAGAAAGATACTAGATAAAGAGAAATTGAAATAGAAATAGAAATAGAAATAGAGAAAGAGCAATCGAGTGAGTGATGTTAAGGGATTTCAGAGAATGTCTTTTATTTTTTCTTCTGCAAAAAGAATAGAGGTAAATTCTAATACATATATAAAAACAAACTGATAAATACTGATGCTAGTGAACTAATTAAACCAAAAAGAAAAAGACAACAGAAAAAGTAAAAGCAAAACCAAAGTTCTTCCAAAAACAAAACCAAAAATATTATACATTTTCTATTTCCTATGTTCATAGATATAATTTCAATTATTCAGAATTATATTTAGATACATTTGGCTTACTAAAAGAAACAAAAATCAAACAGAAATTGAAAGAAACAAAATATCAAAGAACTAAGATTCTATAAACATTTTCTCTAGTCTCTAGTCGAAACAATCAAAGAAAAACTTATTTAAAAAATAAATTAGAAAAAAATTAAAACTTAACAAACAAAACTAGATGCAATTAAAACAGATACATACATACTATTTAAAAAATGATGAAAGCATAGAAATACCATAAACATATGTTCCAATATTATAGAAAGTTATTTGTTGAAGTGGTTTAGCTCGGTGAATTGTGAGTCACGATTCCTTGAAGATCGATAGACGATTAGACAATTTTTTTGGCCATTTTATTCTTTGGTTGTGTATGTGACTAGGACTGGATACAACAGGGATGCAGACATTTTTTACTATAAGGTTTTTAACAACAACAACAGCAACAAGAACAAGAAATAAATTTAAAAAAAAAAAAAAAAAAAAAAAAAATACACTAAAAACAAAAAAATATAAACAAATTATATATCACAAATTCAAAATTGAATTTCGAAATACAATTTATTTATATATAATAAAAAATAAACTATAAAAAAAGCAAGGCAAGGAATGCAATGGATGGGATGGGACAAAGAAAGGAAAGGAAGAGGGAATTTGTAAGAAAAAGGAAAAACTAAAGCATGAAGACTAAAAAGGCAAAGAATTGATGAATTTGATGAACAAGTGATTAGAGGATTAGAATAAGCATAAGAATAGTTTGATAATGAAGAACTGATTGATTGATAAAGAGAATGAAAAGTGTAGAGAAGAGAAACGAAAGAGATAAGAAAATAGTGAAAGATGTTTTATTTTTCTATAATTTTTTTACTTTTTCATAGTGTCATAGAATAACAAATTACAAATAAATATAAAAAAGAAGAAAATAATCAAAATAAAAAACAATAATAACAACTACAACAACTCAATGCAAAATGAATATTTTAAAAATTAAATGCAAAAATAGTCCATTTTACAACAAAATTATTAAAATGAATATGAATGAAATGAAATGAAATGAAAGAATTGATAAAATAAAAAAGGAATAAATCTTTTTTTTTTTCTTACTTAATAAATATAAATTAAATAATAATCTCACAACCACACACACACATACACACACACACACACACACACACAGACACACACATTGATACACAATAAAATGCAATAAAAACTAAAACAATGAAAAATTAAGAAGAAGATGAAGAGGAAAAAAATTATGCACCAACAGAAGAACAAACATTGAAAACATAAAGAAAAAGAAATTTCAATAAGATTTCACTATAGAAAAACTAATATATAAAAGATAGAAAAAATCATATTAAAACAAATAATATATTAAATATAATTAAAATTTGCAAAAAAAAACACATTTAATAAAAAATTATTTAAATAAAAAATTACAAATTCAAACAAACTAATACAAACAATTTACTACTATTTAGGCTTTACCAAATTAAATAATATAATGAGAGAAAAAAAAAACAACAATTATAAAATTAAAACAATTTCACGAACATTAATTCATTTAATGATTAATTAATAAATTTGGCTAATTTTTGCTTCAATGCCAAATTTTGTTAACAAAAGAAAATAATAAATTGTGAAACTTTGGTTAACTCCAAAGATATTATATCCTTCACAAAGTCATGTAGAACAGAACCAGAAACTGCAACAGAATTAAGAATTTTTTCAAAAGACAAAGTAATTTTGACATATTTCAAATATTTTTCATGTTTCTGTTCCTTTGTTCTTTGTGACATCAACTCCAAGAAACAACAATAAAAGACAGAAACAAAAACAAAAAATAGACCAGAAAATAAAGATTCTTTAGCCCATGAAATGAACAGAACAGAACTCATCTGTACAGGATATGAACTTAACTCAACTGAATAGAAACTCAAGTCAACAAAAACAAAAATAGACCTGAAAATAAATATTCTTTTCCACGAATTTAGCCTATGAAATGAACAGAACAGAACTCATCTGTACAGGAACTGAACTCAATTCAAGCAAACTGCAAAAGGCAACTAGAACTAAACTTTTATATGTACCTTCAGTATGAACTCGATAATCCGATAATCAGTTAAAAATCAGGCAATTTCAAAATTATTATTATTATTCCCTGATTACCAAGATAAGAAAAGAAGCAAAAAAAGATAAAAAAAAAAAAAAAGAAATTCTTACTAACCAACTTCAAAGTGATATTCATTGGTGTGTTTTTCTTGGATCGCACCGGTTGTTGTTGACCTTCAGTAAATTTTATGCCCGTTCCTTATAAAGCCTGGTTAATATAACCACTTGTCCGAATATGAATACATAAAAGAAAACTGCTTTCTTTCTTCTTGATGCTTCAATTGCTTCTAATTTTATTGCTTTTCATTTTATAACAATTCAGCTTATCAAAGCTTTAAAGTAACGAGAAGATAATTGAGATAACTTATTGATTTTTATCAACTTAAAATAACCTTCAGCTCTCTGAAGTGAAGTAAACACAAATGTAAATAGAATAGAAATTGGACGAGAAAAAAATAAGGATACATGGGTTCTGTAAAAAAAGTGTGCAACTGAATCCTATTAACAAGTCTCCGCACAACATTTTTATTCCTATTCCTAAGAAATATTACAAATCAAATAAAGTCGAATATTAAGCTGGGTTCCCATACAACAAACATGTTTTTATATGAAATCCCAAGTGTCGGCTGATGTGGTGAAGTAGTTGAGTTACCATAAACATCGATCCATCTTGATCTTGCCTTGGCATCAACAATTTTCTTCTGCGCTCTCGAAGTAACTATTTTCATGACGATGAAGAAACGTATAACATTTTCATTAGATTTGTTATATAAACATTATTATTTTTTAAGAGTATCAGGATTTTCGTAAGGAAAATGGGGTAAAATTCTTAGCATTGGCATGAAAGCTGAAGGTTAAACTAGGAGTTCGTAGTTGATAAAGTTAAAAATTCAAAAGTATTAAGAATGTGTGAATAATAAAGTTTGGGTCATTTCATGAAGTAGAGAAGTGGAAAAGTAAAAGGGTATATAAAGATTCATTTTGAATAATTTTTTTTTTTTTCATTTCATTCAAGTCCCGTAGTCAATCAGCCTGTCTATCCTATCGTATCCTATCCTAATATTCAAGAAACTCTTCAATAAAGAGTAGCTCTCAATCTGATACTGAATTGATTATGAAATACTTTTGATTGAATATACAATTGTACTTCTCGGTGTTCCCAATCAATGTCCTGATATTAGCTGCATAGACAATATACAACATACCACAAACTACATACATGACTGACTATCTTGTGAAGGGTGAAAAAGGATTTACAAATAATAAATAACTGAAATAATTAAGAGAACTGGGACAACCGTCCAGGCAACAAATAAAAATAATAATAATAAAATAAATAAAAAACCTTTAGCAAGCGAAACTTTTGTTCTTCTTAGCTTAAATAGAGGAAACAAGAAAACAAAGATATTAAAATAAAAATATAAAAAAGAAATATTTGAAGCATAACTTAAGGCGTTCATGCATGTGATAGTTTATTTTTGCAACATTTTTATTTGTGAATTGCTTATGTTTTTCTTAATTAACAAAACAAAAAACAATTTTAAATGTGAAACTAAAACTAAAACCAAACTGCTTTAGACAGGGATTTACAAGAACAAGAACAAGAACAAGAACAACAAAAATAATAACACAATTTCAATAACAACAAAAAAACCATGATTAATTAAATTAACTATATAACTATATAAATTATTTATTAATGCATACTTTATAGAAAACAAAGAAAAGAAATTGCTGAAATTATCTAATTATTATTGTAATATGTTTATGTTGTGCTTTTCTTCGTTTATTTGTAGAAAACAATTTAAAAAAAAAAAAACCAGAAAAAATATCAAAAAAATAATCGAATTGAATTGATATACTACTTACTTACGTGAATATAAAAAAAACATATAGAAAATGATCTTTAGTATAAACAGTAACACATATCTTTTTCAAGCAAAGACTTTGGATGTTTGCGTTCAATTCGGTTAGTTATTTTTCTGTTTATCCAATTTATCCACATACTGGGAGATTATAAATCAGATCTGATTTGATCTATGTCAATGGGATCGAATGAAATGCTTAGATTGGAAAAATTGTACACTTATCGTAGCAAAAATTTGTCCAAATTATCTGATGAGTATGGAGAATGATGTAGAAGTTCCAACCCGAATTCCTGTAGTTATCAATCTTCGAATCTTTCAATCATTTGTACAGTGTGATGAGGTCTGGTGTCATTAAAAAACAATTGACCACATGATGAATTATGATACATAAAAAGTGCTCAATTCTAATTTTTAGTCTTTTTGAAAACAGAAATTGCCTCCATTAAATCCAATTCAATTTTACAATTTGAATTTTAGAAAAAAAATATTTTCTTAATCATGACATGGCAATTTTTTATTTGCATAACATACATACTTCCTTAAACACACTAGTATTGAGAGACCTTAAACTGCATGGTGAGCGATTTGCTCAGTTTACACTATTTACATTGACTTTGTTGATTTTTCATCTAATAATATTGTAATAGCAACTGCTTCAGACGAGTAGAAATTACTTTGAACATTCTTTGTCAGCTAAAATTTTACAAAATTTGCTTATATCACAGCATCACTCCACAAACAATATAAGGTGTCAGATCTATTGAAAAACCCATAACCATATGTTGTTGAGAAAGATTTAGATTTAGAGCAGTATGCGTTTGGTCTATATGTGACATGACAATTCAAGCAATTTTATTCTGTCCCGGAATCTATACTATCAATACGAAGTAAATTAACTTGAAATATATACGAAAATTTGCTTCAAAATTTGATCTCCAATTAAATTTCTTATTATTAGAAATAAAAACTGTGTCAATAAACATAAAATATGAAATATGATTTCGAAAAAATAAAAACAAAAATACAACTATTCTAAGCTCAATTTCCCAACAATGTATCTAAAAAATTAACTTACATAAGCAGATTCAATCAATTAGTTCAACAAATCAGTTAAATATCAGGCGACCAGAAATGCCCAATTTGTCATGATATTCTCATTTTCAATGATGATCAACAAATCACAAGCTGCGGACTTAGACCTGAGCGTTGAGTGTTTTTCCCATGAACAAGTAAATGCTGTTAACATTGTATACAAAGACATTCTGTGAACAAGTGATATACAATAAATAGAATTTCTTGCTTATTTACTATCCAAATCAATAGAGCAGATAAACAGCATTCATGCACAGCCGAGACGAGTCACTAGTTTTATCTATATATACGTAGTAAAATAAAATCGTGTACTTTGTATGGTAGACTTTTTTAATTTTGATCAGTGTGTGCGTTCGTTTGTATGCGCATCACATAAAAACCACTCATTGGATTCAAAATCATAACACGGAGAGTTGAGAATCTTTAAAGTAAGCAATATTTAGCGTTTATTTTATTAATAGAGACCTACAGAATCAAAAGATATTAATTTTTTAAGTATACCAAAAAGTATTTAACACAATATCCTATGAATTTGGATAACCGAAGCGAGCATTGGTATAATAATTTATTAACAACTGATTAAGCACAAGAGTATTGCACTCTTCGTTCTCTTCTATCGGATCAGATGATGTTCACTGAGAGATGGGCAAGAGAGAGACAAAACAGTATGTTTACTTTTTCATATCTTTGATGTTTCTTGAATATTGTGTTGTTGTTGTTATTGTTGTAATATTCTGGCATTTGTAATATTTTCGCTTAGTGCCAGTGAGAGCTATGCAACACCGGGTAAAAAAACTAGTATTTCATAAACTCCAATTCTGTTTTTATACCTCTTCCTTATTTCCAATAATATTTTCAGTATATCAAGTATACGTTACTCATGAAAGTATGCTATGCACTATTCTTATTACTGGGCAATTCTGTTCACCTGCTACTAATTCCATAAAAGATTTGAGTTGAATGCTTGAACTGTTCAATTAAAATAAAATTTTTAAATAAATTGTTGTTGGATTTTGAGCAGGGAATATTTCTATTGGCATATTGAACTTAAATAATGAGATAAGAATATTAAAATTCAATAGGAATGGAAGGAATCCAAACAGTTTCTTTGCTTGGAAAATCTTCGTTACTAAATTCAATTTTTATTAAAAAATAAAATACAAACAAAAGCACTTCAAAACGAACAAAAATCAAATGAAATTAAATAAATAAAAGTTATTAGATTACAGAAAAATTAAAAAAAACAGAAAAAAAATTAAAGAAACAAATAAATTTTATCATTATTAAATAAAAAAGACAAAAAAAAAAAATTATTTAAACACAAAAAAAATACAAAATCAAACAAATCAAAGAAATGAAAAACAAGAAGACAAACATGAAACTAATTAAAACTTAAAAAACCAACAACTTAAAACTGAAAAAAAAGTCTTTTAAAAAGTTAAAAAAAACTGAAAGACATTGAAATTAAGTTACTTTTGCCATTTCATAGAGATTTTTTTTTTTTTTTTTTTTTTTTTTTTGTAACAAAACAAAAAGAGCAAAAATTTATAAAAAATAAAATATATATGTATTAAATTTATTTATATTAAAAATCATTAATAATATTAAACAAAAAAAAAAAAAACAAAACAAAAATACAAAATTTATATATTTTTAAATAAATAAAAACAAAAATTGCTAAACGCTTTTGTCCATTAAAAATAAAAACATTAAAAATGGTAAATTTATTGCTTAAAAATAGAAAGTGAAAATGAAGAAAGAAAGAAAGAAAATTATGAAAAAAAAAAAAATTACAATATAAATGGCAAATTAATTAAATTCAATTATCCCTATATATACATATATACAATATAATGATAAAATGCTTGAAATATACTTACAAATACAAATAAAATAAATTACAGTGTGTCCCAAAATTCTATATCTCAGCACAGACCTCCGCAAAGTTTATGAAATCAAGCCATTTGAGTTGTTGTGTGTGATTGAGAAGAAGAAGCAAATGACAGTAATCTCAGTTATATAACTGAAGGATAGTTTGTTTTTTTTTAGGAGGATTTTAATTGAAAATATCCTAGCTATCCTCCAGCTGTCACCCTGATCCTGATTCTACTATATAAACAGCGATAATGGATCTAATCCAATCTAATCTAAGCTTCGATATACGATATTTTGGGCCACCATTTATTTATAGACAACACACAAAAGTATATTCGTATGATGATAATATAATAATAATAATAATAATAATAATAATAATTAATTAATGAACTTATATAAACTCACCCAAATTTTCAATTTTTTTTTTATTCAATTTTTGAAAGAATCTATTAGTAAAAGTTCCCTGAGCTGCTCAATGCTTTAACAGATAGATCTAGAATATACAATATAAATGTGTTTTGAACTCTGCACTAATGCACACTCAACAAATAGTTATCCTCTTTCGCTCCAACGAATCTTGTAGCACTTGTAACACTAACAATAGCCCCACTGTTTGCATCATCACTTTAGCAACTCAAGTCATGTGATGTTACGTAAATTCGTTTATATTTTAAGTGTGAGTGTGAGAAGATATACCCACAGACAAGAGTCACATACAGCCTGGATTCGACTCAATAAGTCCGAAATGCTCGTTTCAAGAGCACACACGAGTCGCTTTCATAATGTGCGCAGTGTATTTGACAACTGTTAACACTACAGTGTGTATATAACTACTCTCCTCCTTTTTGGGTATCATATCCTTCAAATTACAATATATAGTTTAGTGTACTGTGTAGTAATATGAGTGGATACATGGTATAAAACAAAATTTTTCAATAATTGGAAATTACTCAGTTCTTTCCAATCCATTAACTTGACATCACAATAGGTTTGGTTTTAGCATGGGGCTAATGGGTAGGACAGGACTACTATAAAACAAAAAAATTGATAGACTTAGTCACTGGGGATCGTAAAAGAAAGAAGGGGAATTGAAGCATTTTATTTATCATTTGCCATTAAATTGTTTTAATATTGTCACAAAAGTATATTAAATATTCTTGTGATTATATAGAATAGTTACTTCTTCAGTGCTACCCCAAAATTGGATCACGTAATGCCAATTAAGAACCACTATTTGTCTATAGAATATCATCTTATTATTGAGCGATAACAACCAGTCAAGTTTCAGATGTGGGCTCGCCATATGAGACTCGTATCCAGGATCAGCCCGAGGTAGTGGGACAATTCAATTTAATCTTTTACTTAAATTGTTATGATTCTTAAAAAAAATGAAAATTTATTTTATTTCTAATATTTATTAATCCTTAAATCCTTAAAAACGAGGAAAAAATCTAGTCAAAATGATATAAAATTCTTGCTTACATTTGACTACCCTTTTATGTATATTATTTTATACAATAAAAATTGTTTTCGTAAAATTCATTAATTAATTATTATTATAATTATTATTATACATTTTAAGGCTTAATAAAATTTTTAAAATAAATATTAAAAATATTAAGTTATAAACTGTTGTTGTTGCACTCTAACTCAATGTTTATTAATTAAAACATAAAAATTAATTAAACACAAAGCATAAGAAACATCAAAATTTATGCATTAAAAACTATTGAAAGCATAATGTTTTTTTTTGTTTTGTTTTTGTATTTGTTTTGTTATATTCAAAGATATATAAAAAATTAATAAAATCTTTTCAATTGCCTTAAAAAAAATGAAACCAAAACCAAAACCAAAACCAAAAGATTTGTTTGTTGTTCCATTTATGTATTTATTGGATTATTAATAATAATTATTAATTAAACGTATATATACATACACATATAATTGAATTGTATTAGAGAAAAGCTGCTTTTAAATGCATATATATATATATACCTATATATTTATATAACTAGCAAATATTATATGTATGCCAACACAAAGAAATAAGCAAACAAACACAGACACAAAATTCCAATAAATAAATAAATAACTTACTCAATAAATTTAAACAAAATTATACAAAAATATTAATGGAAATTTATTTCAAAACAAAACTATGCAAATTTGAGTATGCAATATGGAATATGATCATAATCATGATCATGATCATGATCATGACCATTTCAACAATGAATGACAAATGATCATGATCATGATTATGCAATAATGAGTGATCAATGAGAATCGGAAAGAGAAACCCAAAGCAAAAACACAAAAGATATTAAAAAAAAAAAAAAAAAAACTAAAAAATATATTGAAAAACTCACTTAAGCAATAGCAATTTAATTTAACAAATTAACCTTTTATTATACACAAAATAAATACAAATACATATTTAAAAACAAAATGTAATAATTAAAACAAACAAAAAAAAAAAAGAAAGAAAACTTAAAAAAACCAAAAACAAAAAGTCATCAAAGCTTATCCCAAAAACTATTTAAAGTATGATAAAAATAAAGGTATTTATGTGAAAAAAAAAAAAAAAATTTAAAATGGTATTTCATTTCATTTATTTTCCATTTTTATAAACTTTTATTTAATGCGCCAATCAAATGCTGAAGTATGTACTTGTAAAAGACACATGAAACGTTTTTTTTCAAATACAGACCTGTGATACCTTACCAGAAGCTACGCTACCAACGACATCACTTTCTGTATCACCATGTCTACTGGGTCTCTCATTACATCCAGAGAACAATCCTTGAGGGGACCTCAAGCCTCTCTGCAATGATTACTCTCAATTTTTGTCAACTTTACTTTGAAACACTAATTACACAATCGTTGTAAATGTTCTGCAATTGCAAGGAACGAAAAGAGTTTTTATTCTAAATAGAGTATCTAAATATATAAAAGACTCATTTTCTGAAATTACCAGAATGGCCAAGTCCATGCACAGACCTTTTGACATTGCTATACGAAGTGTAGTAGATGCTGTTTCTTTGTCCTTTATGTTGTTATTTGAATTTTTGATTTCTATTCTCTATTTTTCTCTATACACTTCTAACCAAAATTTTCATTTGCCAAGTTCCATCAACTTGTTGTAATATTGTATTATCATTATCAGCATCACCATCACCATCACCATCACCATCACCATCACCATCACCGTCACCGTCACCATCACCATCATTAGCAAATATGTTACTCACAATGCCCATATTTACACCTCAACATTTCATTTGCTAAGTAAAAGCAATTATACAATAGTAAAATATGAAATATGATTTCGAAAATACAAAAAAAAAACTATTCTAAGCTCAATTTCCCAACAATGTATCTAAAAAATTAACTTACATAAGCAGATTCAATCAATTAGTTCAACAAATCAGTTAAATATCAGGCGACCAGAAATGCCCCATTTTTCATGGAGAGTTGAGAATCTTTATAGTAAGTAATATTTAGCGTTTATTTTATTAGTATAGACCTACAGAATCAAAAGATATTAATTTTTTAAGTATACCAAAGAGTATTTAACACAATATCCTATGAATTTGGATAATTAATAATATTGTACAATAGTAAAATGATATCTTTTTTTTGAGTTACATCAGAAAGTGTCGCATATCGCATGTCCAACCCCTTTTTATGATAATGAGCAATAAATGATAGTAGTCGTGTTCTTTTCTTAAAAGAAAAATTCGAAATTGGAATGGGAATGGGAATGGGAATTTATGTCAATTATGATTCTGACTATTTGCCTGAAGGTCCTTCTCAACATGGAGAAGTGAAAGTAGTAAATGAGTTAGAGTTAAGGAGTATGCAATGATGAAATTCGACTTATTCATATCCGAAACTCAAAACATCAACCATTGAAATGAAACCATCAATTATACTTCAAAGATTTTTCTTTTTCTTCTTACCACCATAAATATCAAATCCAAAATATTTGTTAAAAGACTTATCCATTTAATGGAATGGTCCAGATTAATTGTTACAATTAATTCATTTCAAAATCATTTAAATAAAAATACATTTAAACAATTTCGTGCTAGTAATTGAGTCATAGGAGATTTTTTGATAAACATTTGTGAGATACTGTATTTTAGCTGGTATTTGTTAAATCAAGGTGAATTTTTAAAAAATGTCCTTATGTGTCATTTTTAGGATCTGTTTCGAAAGCGATAGAATTTCTTAGTTTCGTTTCAATTGTACAATACTTTGTTAAAGTTTAAAATATATAAATCATAAAGCAAAAGTTCAATAAGCCTCATATGGTTGTATTTGCCTAACAAAGTGCGGAATCACTCATGAAACTCATTGTATTTGAATGGGAACATGGAACAATATCAGGCTTTGTTTTCGTCTTATGTACCATGTATTTTAGTTCAATTCAATTCAGTTTGGAATTTTTTAAATTCCAATAAATAACACTTCTGGCACCTGGAACCTGCTTACATGATAATTTATTATTGCACACCTGATGACTTTAACTTTTGACGATGTTTTTTTGAACTTATTCTACAATTGACTTAATGATTTCTTATGGAAACAATTTGCCTAAGGATTCATTTAAAAATGCAATTGATTTTCTTGACTTCGACAAATTTTACTTACTTGGCCTTGGCCACTACTCATATGAATATTGATCTTTCTTGAATATTCTCCATGAAATACATTCTGGAATGTCCCCTATTGTTGAATTGCCACATTTTTTGTTAATGGTAAGGGGCTTCATAGGAGTAAGCAGCTTGAGTGCGTTGGTGATAATAGCTTAGGCTGTTATATCAACAGGTTTCACATGCCAGTAAGTTCGAAGGCATGTTCGCTCCTTGCGAGCAGTTCATAGCAGGCATCACAATGGATTGTAAGATATTCGGTTGAGATTGGCAATATTTGAAGATCAAATGGAGAAAAGTAGAGCAACGCCCAATAACGTACAATTCGTAGGTTTGTCATGTAAAGAAGGAGCAATTGCCATGCAAGCAACGTTGAAAAATGTTGTAATGATCGCCATAATTTGAAAGTTTACAAAAAAAAAAAAAAAATATCTTGAAAACCTTAAATCAACGCAACCTCCTACTATCGAAAAATATAAATAACCGTGACTGAATCTGGATGGCACAATTTTGGATGGGCTGTCTTGTCTGTCTCTGACCACACATGGCTGTGAGTAGAGGCACAGCTAGCTATTTAGCAAATAAATTTCCCCCACCGGGTCAGAGACAGATTTATCCTCCTTTTTTTTATTTCATTAGATGTAAGATTTAATTGTTAATTTTAAATATTTTGTATTGTATATTTTGTATATTAATAGTATACATTTATTGACAGTAATTTGTCAAAATAAATTAAATAAATTAAATAAAAAAAAAAAAAGACAAATTTTGTTTCAAGTTTTCCAAATTTTTTTTTTTAAACTTTAAATAACTAATAAAGCTAGATATAATGTTCACAACCGTGGAAATACCCATATACTCATATAATAGATCTAAATTTCTATAAGATACACTGCTTGGCTTTTTTTTTTGTAATAAAAATTAATTTTTTTTTATTTCATAAAAAACATGGATTCTTTTCTACTTTTTATGCACGGTTGCTTGGGAAAATATATATAGATTTTCCAACCTAGACTATATTTTAAAATTGTGGAACATATCCCCAAAGCTACATATTGTAGGTTGCTGGTTAAGTCCTGTCAAATCTGACATTGGTATCGTAAAGCTTGTCGTTTTTAATGATATTCATATGTACTCAGAACGTTTTGTCATACGAGTGCCATTTGTATTGTTTATAGTGACTTGAAAAATTCGTGTTGGCTAAAAAATGGAATTAAATCGTGAACATTTTCGTGCAATGACATATCATGAGATTGAGGCATCCTTGCACATTAGTTCCATTTCAGTACATTCAATATTGCATAAATATTTGGCGTTCAAAAAGATTTGTTTGCGTTGGATACCGCATAATTTGACAAACGCGCAAAAAAAGGCTCATGTCGATTGATGTAAAGAAATGTTGAAAAAATTTAATCGCGGTGATTCAAACGACGTCTATAAGATCGTGACAGGTGATGAATCATGGATCTATGTATATGAGCCTGAAACTAAACAACAGTCGACTCTATGGGTCTTTCAAGAAGAGCCAAATCCAACAAAAGTTGTTCGCGCACGAATCACTTCGAAGCAAATGATCACCTGTTTTTTTTTTTGGAATAACCGGACATGTGAATCGTATAGCACCATTTGTTTGCCAGAAGTGTTAGAAGAAATAAGAAAAATAACCCGCAGAAGATACATCATTCTCCACCACGACAATGCGAGCTCTCACACATCTGCTCAAACAAGTGACTTTTAAAACACTTAAAACGTGGAATTGATAGGTCACCTGCCCGCACACCAAAAATAAATTGCGAGGTCAACGTTTTTCGACGCCTGAAGAAGCGGTTGATGCATTCAAAGCACATGTTTTCGAGATTCCTCATTTCGAATGGAAAAATTGCTTCGAAAATTGATTCAATCACATGCAAAAGTGTATTGATATTCAAGGAGAATATTTTGAAAAACAATAAAGTCATTTTCGATGATACATATATGTTATTTATTCTCTGTCTCAAGACTTAACTAGCAACCCTCGTATCATTTGTCGCTTGTATTTTAATACGGCTTTCGAAGGAACGTATCCACAGTTTAAAAAAAGAGTTGGGTGCATTGAAATGATGTTCGGGTGAATGTCACAGTGGATCGCTAGTGTTCCACGAACTATGGCTTAAGAAACACTGCCTTGCCAGGTAAAAAGTATTAAAATTGCATTAAAAACGTATTGAATTTTTAATTTTAATGAAATTAAATAAAATTTATCATTTTCATTTATCATTTAATCAAGTGAATAATTAGTCAAGCATGGAATGTTGGAGTATTTGAATAGTTGAATGGAATTTGGTCTTCATTTATCAAGTGTCAGTTTGTGTTTAGTATTATGAGTCCTCAGTTGCGATATTTGTTGCGTTGCTGTAACATTTTTGGCATTTATACAATAAATATTAAAGGAAGTTCAACACCAACTCGATTACCAACACCAACACCAACCACAACCAACACAATCGTAATTCATCAAAGACATACGAGAAGAAATGCATCGGTCAACTGGCAATTGTTGCATCCCATTTGCATGGTGTTATTAGTAAGTCTCATTTGGATTTTTGTTCTCTTGGAGCATAGTTCAACAAAGGGGTTTCTATTATCATGGCTTGTCTCGAGGTTGATATTCTTTTCACAAAATCTCACCTATTGCATTATTATGATGGAATCAATTTTTACTCGACAACATCATGATAAATTTGACCATTTGTTGGAAGTGTGTGATTCAACGGTGCGTCTTAGATTGCAATTGCCTCGGGCTCAGCAAGAACAGATCATTGGCAACTGCCAACGAAGGATGTGTTATGAAATTAAATATTTTTTTGTTTTATCAATAATTTCATGGTTGATATTCATGTGTTTTGCATCAACCACCTATAATCCGGGTATTTTCTGGATGGGTCTATTGCCAAACATTGTTATACGTGCACGTTTAATGCAGCTACTGGCTTATATACAATTGATCATATCCCATTTGAAATGTTTCAATGCAAAATTGCATCAAATGACACTTGAACAACACTTAACTACAACAAACGATGAGTTCCAAATGCTCAGTATGCGTAGCTTCTATGGTAATATTTATGCTGCCATTTGTGCCCTCAATGATTTCGCCGGTTGGTCAATGTTTTCGATTATTGCTTGCTACTTTCTCGATTTCACATGCCATTTGTATTGGTCACTCTTATCACTGAATAAGCTATTGCCCACATATTCGTTGGCCGCATCGGTGGCTACTCTTGTTCAAATCGCTTTGGGTGTGTGGTGTTTCTGTAGCATTTGCAATGCTTGCAAGAGTCAAGGTAAGCGAACTCAAATGCTTAATAATAAACTTCTGATGGCCACCACCACTACAACCAACAACATACTGAAGCAAGCGTCATATGATAATCTGGTGTATGAGTTTGCTTTACAATTATGCCATCAAAAAACCGAAGTAAGCGCTACACAGTTCTTCAGCGTCGATCTGGGACTTATAACCATGGTAAGTGAGCGTGAACTTAGTAATTAGAAAGCTCTCAAATTCTGCACATGTTTGATGAATATACATAATTCTCTAAAATAAAAAAGGTTTTCATATGAATCTATTTATTTTACATGCAAGCGATGCATGGCCTTTAATAAAATTTGTTCAGAATTAAGAGGTTACTATAATGTTGCCCTGTCTATAACTTTACAAAACAATAATTTAGATAAAAGATAACTTTTCCATTGACCAGTTAATATATCATTTGATGCCATGTAATGTCTCTACATAACTCGATTTACTAGTTTTAAATCTGTCTGTCCATGTCCGATTGCTCGTCTCATTAACCAATCGCATAGCTATTGAGATTTAGTTTCAACCTTCAATAAAACAGAAAAAAAAAAAATTATCAAAATATTACGTATACGCAATAATAAATTAAGAATAATAATATTTTCGTGTGTGCGAATTTAATGAAGAATCTACAAAATATCGTTTACCATCTTAAGTAAAATTTGTGTCAGTTTTTTAGGACTCTGTACCCAAAGGATGCCAACGAAATCTTGTTACTATGCCTCCACAGTCCTTCCGTGCGTCTATCAGTATGTCAGCTGTATTTCATGAATCGTCATAGGTAGGCAGTTTTCAGAAAGTGTGTATTTCTATTGCCGCTATAAAACATGTAATAAAAATAAAATAGAAATAAAAATTAAACTGGGTCCCTATACAAATAGATACAGTACCATAAAATATAATATTTTACACATTCAGACCAACTGCCATAACTAATTCAATCATGATACACAAAAACAAAAACAAAAAAATATTGTAAATATATTCCACCTTTTGGAGACTTCGGAGTATAGAAATAACGTCCATTTAATTTTTATTTTATTTTCAATGAATTCTAATATACGTATGCTTAATCTATATACATAAAAATGTTAATGTTCGGATATTCATGACCTCAGAACTCCAAAACTACTTTACCGATTGCTCAGAAATTTTGACAAAACATTGCAGACGATTTGAGAAGTGTTGTTAGATACTCATTATTTATAAACCTACTATTATTAACATAATATTTATTGATATATATTTTAATGCTGCATACGCCATCTGTTGTACAAAAAAGAGTACACGCTTTCTAAAAAATGTATGCCATCTGTTGTTCACCGCTTATCTATGTATTTGTATAAAACTCGTGAGTATGGATTTTTGTGACTAATTGTCTCCTAAACATCTGGACCGATTTTGATGAAATTTTTGTGTTGTACTCATGCAGTCACCTTGATGGGTCAACAGTTGAATCCGCTAGATGACACTGTTGTCGAGATCCATGCAGTTTTATACCAATTTTTTAACATATTTTTATCTAACATAAGTTATTTTAAGCCGATTTTAATATATTTTTTTTTTAAAACAATAAACTTATGCTAATGAATAGAGTTGCACATTTTTTTTCTTCATTTTTAAATTTTAATATAATATTTTATAGCATTAAGTTTTTTGAAAACCACTGCATGACCAAGTCCAAAACGTTTAGTTTATTTGTGCCTTTACATTGATCTTTGTTATAGTTGTATTTTTCCTCTCTGAGTACGCACAAGAGTATTGCGCTCTTCGTTCTTTTTGTGTTGATACTCAAAGTAATCGAGCAAGAGAAAGACAGTGTGATTCGTTGTTCATGCTTTGCTGCTTGCTGTAATTTATATTGTTATTATTGTCATACTTACTCATTCATTTACTGATAATACGAGTACCTAGCTCTGTGACTCGCGCACTTCTCATACTAACAACTGAAAATTTCTAGAGCGAGTTCTGTCTGTATGAAGTGCCAAGTGTAATATCGGTCTTAAATTTTTTGCTTTTTGTAAATGATGTTGACTGATTATGTGCTTTGACCGATTTATCTAAAACTTTTGTTAAATATATCAAGATCACATCAACGCACACCGCCACAGCTAGTGTTAATTATAGGTATTCAATTAGAAAAAGAAAATATTGTAAGAGAATTTTCTTTTAAAAGTCAGTTTTCTGTTATACGTATACTTAATATTTGTTGGTTTTTGTTTTTTTTACAAATTTTAAATAAAAAATTTAATTAAATCCCAATCATATTGATAAGAAAGCACTGGACAATATTTTACGTAGTTCTTTTTTTTTTTTTGTTTGGGACAAAAAGAAGTTTCCTTTAAGTTATTAAATTCAACTGAAAAGTACTATAAATCATAAAGCATTAACTAAGTTCAATTTGAATAGACAATTTTCAATAACTAAGCCCACATCAAGCCAATATAGATCTTGAAGATCAGAAATGGATTTTGAATTCACTATTGTAGAATATTAAAATTAAATTTCTGTTTGACGTATACGTGATATTATATTAAATATAGGGATAATTATTGATAAAATTTGGAAGCATTTTGTATTGGCAAAAGTTTAATAAAAGCCATTAAAGCAGTTCTATTTTGCAGGACTAAGTTGTTTTAGCGGTTCCCGGTATTTTATCATGTAACATTAACACAGTTTAATGCTTTGATTTTAAACCTAAAAAAATTATATTTACTTTTAAAGAAAATCTTATTCAATTTTAATGGTAAGTGAATAGTCCATTATATGCATTTATTTCATTGTTACTGAATATTTTGTATAGTAGTGAACAGTATTGGATTGTAAGTTTGTCATGAAGTTTGTAATGCAAAGAAGGAGATACTGTAGACTCCATAAAGTATGTATATATATGCAACAAGATGAGTTGAGCTAGCCATATCCATTTGTCCGTCGGTCCAACTGTCCATCTGTCTGCCTGTATGTATGAAAACTTGTCCCTCAGTTTCTAAGAAAGTGATCTTAAATATTCAACGAAGCTTTCTTTTTACCATTTCTGTCGGAATCAGCCGAATCGGACACACTAGGAGGGGTACCTCCCATACAAACCACTACTCAAATTCATATTTTTATTAGAAAAACTTTTCTGCTTTTTATGTTATAGAACGGAAATTTGGGTAATATAAGACTACATTGATCTACCTAGTAAATTTCAAAATCCTAGAATTCCTGGATCGCATAGACTTTTTCATTTTGGGCACATCAAAAGAATAATGGAACCAACTTAAGAAAAGGTCAACAACAACTAGACGCCAACACATTCCCTTATACAATGATTTGGTCTTAATTTGTCCAATCTATATATTTTGTTTTGTTTGTTTTAGTATATTAAAATTTAGCAAATGAAATAATACAACTTTATTCTTTAGCATTCATTTGTTGTTTAAAAAAAAAATTATTATTATTATATAAATTAATTCCCTTAAGCTAGATAAAAAAGTATTAAAAATTTGGTCAAAATAACTTCCTGCGTCTGGAGAATAGTGCCTAACGGGTCCAACTGTTCATATGACCCATCCAGGTGGCCTCATAAGTTCAACAACAAAATTTTCATCAAAATCGGTCCAGCTGTTTAGGAAAACAATAGTCACAACAATCCGTAAACTTGAATTTTATTTATCAAGTTAATTTTGATAACTTTTATTGATTAGAATTAATGTTCGCTTTTTTCTTCATACAAATGGAGGCAAAATTTGTAGTGCCCGTGACGCCGAAGAGTGTCAGTGCACCACCGAGTATCCGATTCCGATTATTTTAAAACTTTAGCATATTTTTATACTTATTTTGAAAGTTTACCAGTTTACCTAAGGCCACATATACAGGATGCCCATCCAAGCAGGAGTCTTATTCCTTGTTAAGTTTGTAATCGAGAAGAGGTGAGAAATTGGCACAAGTAAGGATTGTCCAATTGCAAAGTTAATTTAATCAATAATTCTTTTATGAATCAATGAATTTCAATTATAGATTACAATGAAAACTTTAACAATACTTAATATACAAACTAATCGAATTTTATATATGTGTTTATTGTTTCTTCCTTATCAGATATTTGCTTCAATTGCTACATATCTGATAATACTGATACAATTTCTAAACAGCGGCAGCAGTAAATGAAGAATAATATTCACCCATGATTGATTGCTGGACTAACATACAAACTAACTGACTAACTAACTATTTAACTGACTTAGTGAATGATGGATTGCTTATTAAAATAGCACACGACTACACCATAAATGAATCCATTAGTAGCAAACAGGAAAAAATGTTTCACTAGAACATGACATCATCATCATATAGTGCCTGGCAAATAGAAAGTCATACCGATACTGGACACTGGACTGAATTGACTGTATATCTATCTAACTAAAATAAATACTACTAAACTAAGAGTTAGAAAAGTGTTTAGTGGTAATTGTCAATTGATCACATTAAATTTTTGTAATAATAAAATGTATTCAAATTAAATAATTACATATTTTGGATTTTCAATTGAATTGAAATTTGTTTTTTTGTCTGTTGTTTGCAACTTAGTAGTCTGGTAAGTGATTTTGAAATTTGTCAAATCGTTTAATTCAGTATAGTTAAGAAAATGATATCCTCATATTTTTTGGTTCAAAATTTCTAAGCACTCAAAAAAAAAAAAAATCGAGAACAATATAAATTTATATCCGCAATTTGTTTGTTTCAAAATTCAAGTTTCAAGTTTCAAATTTCAAAATTTGTACAAAATTGAGAAACCAAACAAAAAAGAAACCATCATCAGCAACATGTCTGAGTTTCCAAATACTGATCCGGAAGATGGCTTTGTTGAGTATAGTGGTTGCATGAATTATTTTGACTGTGAACTGGATGCGGAACCAGTGCCAAGTACCTCGAATATGACTAACAATACACCAATCAATGCCGATCCAAAAACTGTCATTCTCGATTTGAATAAATTGGCATATCAACTGCAACAAATTGTCAATGAAAGTGAGAAAGTCAAGGATCATGAATCGAACTCCAGCAGCACTATGAAGTCAAAATTACAGACAGACAATCCTAATCCCCAACCAAATTCTAATGAGAACTTTTAATTGAAAAATTATTGAAATTGAAATCATGCTTATGCTAATTTAATAGGTGGTGGTGATGTTGATGGTGATGGTGATGGTAGTAGAGCTGGAAGTGGCGGTGGTGGTGGTGGTGGTTGAGGTGGTGGTGGTGGTTTTGCTAGTAATGATGACAATAAACTTTTTTTAATAACAAATCATTTCTTTGATAAGAAAATCATTTAGTAATTTAGTTCGCATGATTAGTTCAATTCAATTAAATTAATGCATACATACTACATTCTATAAACCTCCATAGAAATATTTTTAATGTACTTGCAATACAAACAGAGTCCATTATCATCATTATCATAAAATTGTATCGAAATGGATATATTGGAGTCATTGGCATCACTTCAAATCGTATGTCAATTGAGCAGTCTCACGCAATGGCAATATGTGCGTTCATGTCAAATGTTACGCCGATCCTATGTATTGGAAATCTACACGTGGGTAGTGCTTATCAGTTCTGTTGGTTTCTTTTTGTATGGACTGTTTAGCAGTAATAGGAATTTAATTAGAAATGGTGATAATGATATTGGAGATACAGTGGATTTCATACAAATGATTGGCATACGAATATCGCATATTGTCTGTTTGGGTGAATCATTAGTGCAACGCCAAGTGCAATGGCAATTCTATGAAAAAGTTCGTCAAATTGATAAAATATTTGAGTGTTCACTTAATGTAGATGTGAATAATCGGTGAGTAAAAACAACTAATACATATAAAAACAATCGATGTACATATTTAATGAAATTCTTGCCTAATTGTTTTTGTAGGAAATTTCGGCGTAAGACTCTTCAACGTGCCAGCATCATGTTTGCTATTTACATAATTGCTGAACTTATGATATTGGCCACGAAACTCATTACTTCGCGGGAACATCGTTTTCCTATATATTGGATATTCTATTTGATGCCTTTTCTTGTATGCGGTGTACGTTACTTTCAGATTTATACAGCCATCAATATCATTAAACGACGTTTTGATAAACTTATTAAAGTACTTAAATCACTCAATATGCAAACGGCACAATCATCCACAATCTGTCTGGGTCATGGGAATTCAATAACTGCAACAGGAACAGCAACAGCAGCAGTATCACCGTCACCAGGACCAGCAGGACTTGTCACAAATAAAGGAGCTCTGCCTTTAAAAACACTTGCATCTACATATAGTTTGCCAACATTAAGAAATGGACCATTTTTTATGCAACGCGATTACAATGTTATTGCCCAAACGGAATTGTGTCGTTTGCTTGTTGTACGTGATCTCTACAATCAAATGTGGGAGTTGACTGCCTTGCTAAATCGCAGTTATGGCATTTCCATATTGATAAACGTTGGCAATGATTTCATATCGATAACATCAAATTGCTACTGGACTTTCTTAAATTTCAAAGAATTTGCTGCTACCACAAAGTATATACTACAAATTGCCTGCAGTGCCGTTTGGTCTGTACCGCATCTCTTCAATGTCATCGTTTTGGCAATCATCTGTGAACGCACCCAAAACTGTGTAAGTAGTACAAACAATAAGATAAAACAGGAATGACAAAACCAGATTGGAATAATGGTATTTCTCGTTAGTGTCAGTACTCATATCATTATAAACTTTCGTAAATATAAATTGTACATGATACTGTTCCATTTCATAGATCTTTTAAATTTTTCATTGGCGTACTAAGATTGTCATTGATATGTTTGGTCTGCTTAAATAAAGAACAAAGAAAGGAAGGAAAGAAGATTTAGGAATGTCTCGATGTTTGTAACCTTTCAAAGATTATGAAATGCTTATAAAACTTAACTTTCTCCTTTTTTTCTTTTAAAAACTTGAATCAAAACCTTTTTACGGTTTCCAACATCAAAATCCTATGGAACTGCAAACATTTGAACTGAAACATTAACTTTGATATTGTCTGAGAGCAAACATAATTTCTTGAGAGAACTTTCCAATTAAATGCATTTAATAGTCTTTGGACCACTTTTCTTTTCTTACGATTTGTATTTCATTTTTCCAATGCAAGAAGGCAGCGCCTCATCGTAATAAGAAGCACTTATATTGAGGTTTCTTAAAAAAAAATTGTAAGATTTTGTTTACATCTCGAGATTTTGCATTACCATTTCAATTTTTACTTATTGCTTTGGGGAAATTCATGTGAAAGTAATGAATTTATTATGGTTATGGCCTTTATACAACGTATTTTATACATGAACAATAGCCCAACAACTGAGAGATTAATGTGACTGAAAATTATTGAATTCTTTATTGTTATTTTTTATTAATGCATTTTTCATTTTTCAGACAACTCGTATGGCTCTCAGCCTGCATAGTATTAATATTGACATCGAAAATGATAATCATAACTCAGTGGTAAGAGAAAACATTATTGAATGAATGAAAGAATTTCATAATCACAGTCAAATTTCTCTATAACATATTTTTTTACCATACGCTGCCGAATTGAACCATAGGGAGGGGTACCGCCATAAAAAAAACATACTTAAATTCATGTTCTTATTTGAATAACTGAAATTTAGACATTATAAGTTTCTAGTCTATATCCACCAAGCATGTAAATTTCATGATCCTAAGCCTACCAGCATAGGAGGGAGGTACTCCCATACAAACCACCATTTAAATTAATATTCTTATTAGAAAAACTTTTTTGTTTTTTGGCTTATTCAAATGAAATTTGAACAGAATTAGTTTCTGTTTCATATACAATAACCATGTTAATTTCATGATCCTAGACCTACCAGGCGGGGTTCCTCCCATACAAAACCACATTAATTGACAAACTTATAAAGAGTAATTATAGAATAAAGTGTCTCTCAAACTGTGTTCTTTGTTCATACTCAAACTGTAACAGAAAGCACAATCGTTTTCTAGCGGATGCGTGAAGAGTAGAACATCTTCGGCATAGTCGAAGATACCCTTCTTTCTAGTTTTGGGTGCATCTGATAAGCAAAAAACCAATTATTAAACTACATTAAAAAAATTCAGCAAAATCAATTGAAGGACGTTTTTTTTTGGGACACATTTTTCCAAATTTGTTGCCTTTGCCAAAACTATTTTTGTTTTACTAAATGTTATCTGTAATTTTGGATTGTATAATTTTCTAAAATGTTTCTCCGATCATCTCCAATAAACTTTCAATAATATACTATTTATTACATTTGTTATTGTGACGTTAGTCGAATTAGTTTCATGGGTAAACAAACATAAGTAGTTAAACCCTTACTATCCATTAATTTTTCTTCATTTTATTATTATTTTTTTTTTTTTTTGTGGGTTTCCCCTCATTGTGTTTTACATGGGGAAAAACTTGGTTTCAAAGAAGTACGACTGTCTTATATGTTTTTATATTCTAATACTAACGAAATATATTTTTATACATTTAGATTGAACAATTTTCCTTGCAATTATTACATCAAAAATTGGCTTTTACTGCTGCCGGTTTCTTCAACGTAGATTGTACACTGCTATACACGGTAAAATTAATGAATGTTGATTCTTCTGCTACATTATTCAATATTCTCCACTCTCATCATTTGCAGATTGTGGGCGCCACAACAACATATTTAATTATTCTTATACAATTTCACATGAACGAAACTAATGCAGGAGGCGGAGGAGAAGGAAGAGTCAATAATTGTTAATCACTTAATAATTTCATGCTGATTTTTGATTTCTTTGAGCCAAACCAACAAATTATGGTCTTAAATTTTTAATGAAATAAAGGAAATTTATTTACTCTAATTCACTACATTCTTTCATTCTAATTATTAACACCAAAAGACTTGTTCTCATGTGTGTATTTTAGATAGATTATTAACTTGTGTAAGGACCCCTTTCTTGTTGGACTTTTTGTTTTCTTGTGCGCTGTTTCATTTTGTATCCATATGAGATAAGCATAGTGTCGACAGGAAGTAAATAGCTGCCAGATAATCCCGCTTGTTTGGTGTTTGGCCCATGCCAATCTGAAAAAGCTCATTTGTGACAATGATAAAGAAAAAACTCTCAAGCTCAAAGCAAAATACAATGGAACAGTCACGAAGTCGTTGGGAATTTAACAAAAAACTAAATTCATATGTATTTGTTTTTTTTTTCCTTAAACATTTCCACTTTGTTTTCCCCTAAATTGAAAATGCAATTTGAATTTCCTTCAATTTTTTGCATTCTGCTATTTATGATGCCTCAAAGAGAATTCAAATTCCATTGTGGCTTGGTTAAGATTTATGAAATATACTAATGAAAAGCAAAGTTATCCAAAATGTAGTGATAACTCGTCATAGTTAGGCATAGTTTCATCTTTAGCTAATAAGAATCGGAAATATTATTATTGGATGAAAAAAATAAAAAACATTATAATCATTCAAAAAAGAAGGTTATGCCGATTCTGTACTACTATCTCACTTATCCCCTAGAAAACGATTAGACATTGGAGACCCCATAAAGTATATTCGTGTATACATATTGTATATTCCGCATCAGCTCGAAGAGACAAGTTGATTAAGCAATGTCCGTCTGTATGTATATAAACTTGTCAATCAGTTTTTGATCTAGAGAGCTAAAATTATATTACTTTGTTAATTTGAAGATCCTAGAATGACTGATCCTACCGATTCTACCGCAAACATAAGTCAAATAAATATTCTAATAAGCATTTCCAAATGCGTGAAAATTATTACACCGAAGCTGTAATAGTCGAAAATACCCTTCTTCTTGGTTTAATTTATTTCGTGCAATAATTCAAACGTTTTAATAATTACATCGTTGATTTGTTAATAATTTTTAATTTAAAAATTTCATTGGACTGAATATATAATTTTCGTTTTATTACAAAGTTTTAGTTATTAAAATTCATAATTTTTAGTTTAATTATAATTTTATATTGCATCTAAGTTGTAAATAAATAAATAAAATTTATTTTTTCGGACTTTTTTTTTTTTGGAAAAGTGTTAAAGAATGTTCGTGCCATGGAATTTTCAATGGATAGAATAGCTAAGTTGCGTAATATTTCTTCTTCCATACAATTTCTTAAAGAAGTTTATAATGATTTTAATTTTGGAAATGATCGTTTGTTGATTTCTTCTAGCCGTAGCCACAGGGATGGTTACAAATAATAAAATTCAGTGCAACACTTCAGGAAAGATTAAAGTAATAAAATGATTCTTTGTGATTAATAAGTCAGTCATTTCTATTTAATAAGTCAGTCATTTCTATTTAATGTCTAAAATTGGATCAAAAACTAAGAATTTCCTTGTCACTGTATACTCTCCACGTATTGAATAGTATTAAAGGTTATGTGACTAGTTTGCTTACATACAGACTGACCTGATTCTAAGCTATTTTTTAATAAGCATATATTTATTGTTTTTTTTTTTTTGTAAAAGTTGTTCTATTGGGTTCAATGACCCATATACTACGAAGACTCTTTTCATTTCTCTTGTCCGTCCACTCCGCGAGTTCTGCTCTTGCATTTGATCGCCCCAGTATAAAAAGCATTGAGATCGAATTGAGTCTGTTCAGAAATAATTCCTTTTGCTTTTTCTTCTTAGCCTAAACTGGAACCCTAACTCCAGGTTGTCATCTTATTCTGATAGACTCCTCCTTATCACACTTCCATCTCTGATGCATCGTAGGATTGCTTTAGGGATTAATTTTCTTCATATATTAGTAGTTGGGATTATTGATTCTACTGTGCTCCTAAATCAGCTTTCTCTTTGCAACCCCAGCCATTCCATTAGAAACTTTGTCCCTTTAGCCTTGTCTAGATGTAATGTAACTAATTATGCATTACATGATCCCTTTCGAGTTTTATTCATGTTTTATAATAAGTATTATTATATCCTCTCGCCGGAGATCTTGTCATCTGCGCTTACCATCATCGTACTTCGCTGCCTATGGGAATCGGGACACTCTGGTTGTTCAGAACATCGTTTATTGGTTCACCTGAAGCGGCTGCCTATGTTGCTCATCAGGCTCATTTAATGACTCTGACCACATCGGGTCGGAGACTCATTTTTAATAATCTATTTTATACTTTGTATCTCTTATTTTTACAATCATTTGCTTACTTTTTTTTTAATTTATTTGTACTTTTATTGTAAGCTGACAGTTATTTGTCATTGTAATTAAACAAATAAATAAAACAACTCAAGAACATAAAATATAGTATATAAAGAGTCTCCAATGTCTTCTTCTGTGTATTAGAAGTTTTATGACAATCTGCATGAAAAATATTGAAATGTGCTGAAAGGATAAAAATTACCAGCTAAATAAAATGTAATGAAATAAAAAAACACATATAATAAATTTCACCATTGATTTATCTATGGATTTTAGTATAAGAAAATTCTTTAATTTTCATATTTCGATAACCACTTTCGCATACATGTTTTTATTTTTTATTTTTTTTTAACGGACAAACACGTTTCGCTGGTGTCTTTGTTAGGATAGCTGTCGGCAGGAGCGACCTTAGCCATTGCGAGGGTCCATGCAGGTAGACCTTGGCAAAGCCCATGTTTTTATGGAATTCGACCTAATGATCATACTTGCCGGAAATGCAAAGATATTGATAAATAAATTTAGAGTTTTAAAAGAATCAGAGATTCAGAAATGATGTTTGCGGCTTTTTCTACGACTATAATCATTTATAACATCATAATGATTTAACGAATGAGCTGCGTCACTTTCAATTGAAATATTTAATAGTAAGAGCTGAAAGCCGATCTTGTTTTTATCCTTGAAAATCTGCAGACGCAACTGCAATTGCTACAGGACACATGGCTATAATTCTCAGAACTATTTCGATTAAGTTTTTTCTTTCAGCACCAAAATAATATCATCATTTCCTTAATATACTCGGACAAACATATTGTGTTCTTCAATACATGTCCATTAATGTCCATTAATATCAGATGTGTCTCGTACCATTAGAGATAATTGCAGGTTACTGCATTGCTTCAAAATTCACAGTCAGTCATGTGAATATGCTCTCTTAAGTGCCTCAATTTTTGGTTGGCAAGTTGCACCCCTTCATAATCAAATTTTCTTTTCACACAACTACATCTTTCGACTTTGAACCTCTCTCTCTATATCCTTTTCATCAGCTATTACCAAGGATGACTGGAAACCGTTTTCACGATAATTATTATCAAGTCATTGTGTAAATGCGTCTAGGTGTTGCACAGCCGCATCTAGGTGCGTCTTTTCAGACTGTCATATCTTACATATGTTGCTGGTTAAGTCTTGAGATATGGCAAAGCTTGTCAAGAAGATAAATCATTCTCCAACGCGACAATGCGAGCTCTCACACATCTGCTCAAACAAGTGACTTTTAAAACACTTAAAACGTCGAATTGATGGGTCATCCGCCCTATCGTCCAGATTTGGCACCCAATGACTTCTTTTTATTCCCGCACACCAAAAATAAATTGCGAGGTCAACGTTTTTCGACGCCTGAAGAAGCGGTTGATGCATTCAAAGCACATGTTTTCGAGATGCCTCATTCCGAATGGAAAAATTGCTTCGAAAATTGATTCAATCACATGCAAAAGTGTATTGATATTCAAGGAGAATATTTTGAAAAACAAAGTCATTTTCGATGATACATATATGTCATTTATTGTCTGTCTCAAGACTTAAAAAGCAAACCTCGTATTTATTATTTATCTTCGTATGTCGAAACGAGAGAAAATACAAAATTGTTTGTATTGTAGTTACATATTTCATTTTCTATAGGATGACATTCACTAACCAATGAGACAATCTGTCGTATTCTGCTAAGGTCATTCAAAGCATCCCATATATTGTTTAGTTGATATTTAAAGATTCTACCCTAAATTCCAAACTGGGTGTAGCGATAAATATTTTACATGTGATTTTAGTAAAGCCCACCTCAGACACGAGCCGACAAGCTGACTGTACAGTCTTTGTAAAAAATCACAACCAGATCAAGATGTTTGAGCCCAAGGCGCTACTTTGTCTCCTCACTGGGCAAAAAATAAGCATATTAATTTTAAGTATACGTGTCTGGACATCACTTTTTGTAGCATGAATATTAGCTACATTATCATTAAGTTTGTGCTCTGCAGCTTTGCAATGGTTTACACAGCAGTTTTATGTTAGCTCTGTAAGAATAAAATTAGTCAAACTCTCAGTTGCAGTTTTATCAACAGCAAAAATGCCAATTAAATGTTCTGTATTTGTACGAAAAAATCTTATAATACTAGATAATTGAAAGCCGTTCAACGTGAGAAACATCTCGGGTGCAGACAAGAATAGTTGACTTGCCAATAATTGTATCAACAAGAGTGCGCAAGTGGCGTGACGTGTGATCTGTAATGCGTTGTTATTCGTGAAATTCAAAAATAATAATAAAAATAATCAAATATGTTTCTACTTGGGATATTGTGCAAGGCTCCGTGCTGTTGCCCAGCTCGCCACCCCCAAAGGCCGCCACTGGCTGTCACACAATTCGAAGTTTCTCGCCTTGGCACAATACTTAAATGAACAATCGAGCATCGATCCAGAAAGCTGCCCTCAATTCGATTTAAAATTTTTATTATTTTCTTTTTCGACTAGTTTGACTCCACTCCTGGCGCTTCACATCTTTCATCATAGCCTTTGTTTTTATTTTCCATCCGTTCCACTTCATAGCTAGCTATGCACTCCCACCATATTATTTCACCATCATTGCTGCTTTAGTCGTGAGCAACGAGTTTTTTACAAACTCTGTGCTTGCTTTTTTTTTTTATTTTTTTTTATTTTCGTTTCAATAAATTCATAAGACCTTTGATCTCAATGATACAAAACATGCTGTCATCTCAGAAAATTATTTTAAGCTGTGCCTTCATAGGGAAAAGAGTTCGTTATGGAGAATGGAGGAGCCCAGTCCGACTGTACGCTTCTGTTTCGTTTAGTTTTGTTTAATTTTATTTAATTTATTCATTTTCATATATTTACTCCTTTACTTAATTACATTTATTCTTTATTTATAAAATAAAAAAAATAATAATAAGGGAAGTGAGAACAAAAATACACAAGTCCAATTTCAGTCAAAAATCTGTTCGTCATACAAAATCAATTATCATTATTCAAAAAAAAAAAAAAAAAATTACAATCATCAATCATGATTACATGTATGTATGTATTGTATGTCTGTAATTATTTATGTGGTTATCATTTGCCAATTTGTAAGTACTCATAAATAAGTCATTTGTCGATGTGATGACATGCGTTTCCTGCCCGAGCCGCCACCAGCAAAATGAGCCAAGCTAACACTTAGTCCCGATTCATAGCCGGTTTGTGTTTGGGTCTGTGAACGTGTTTCACCAGGCAACATCAACGAGCAACTCGGCAATGTATTACAATAGCGACGCAGCTGTTGTTTAAATGCAGCCGTTGTCAAGGTATATAATATTGGATTAAGAGCCGAGTTCACTGGCAATACAAGCACTGCCAACCAGGCATATAAATCTGGTGAAATGACACAACCTTAAAAGAAAGGAAAGTGAAATGAAAATGGAGCTTAATAATTGATTGATCTTACCTGATAATGCTGCCAATTTGACTATGATAATGGGTAACCAACAGGCGCAATCTGTGGTCACAATAATTGCAAAACGCGTGGCAACCACTGTATCGCGCCCACTGTGCGTGCTGCGCATGCCACCGCCAGAGTCCCGTATCGCTTGCAACATGCGCACATATGAGTAGAGTATGAAGAGCAATGAGAAGGTGTTAATGCATATAAATAACATTGCCGAATACTCCCAGCCCCTGGCATATGGATCGTGTATATGCAACGAGAGACAAACACCATTATTGCCATAGAAGTGTGGACCAAAATACAATGTAGGCAATAGTGGTGCGGCGGCCAGAGTAAAACTGACACCCCATAAAAGTGTCAGACGTAAAATAATGCTGAAGAATGCAATGTCCTTATATTTAAAATTTAAACGTTCTTCCTCTATTTAACATGCATACCTAATTTTTTCAGAATCTCTTGGCTTCAGGGGACGTGTCACCGACATTAAACGATCGAATGTAACCAAAGTGAGCAGCAAAGTCGATGATTGACAGCTAAATGTACTAAGGAAACCTGCAAATAAAATCAAATCAGATCAAATTATATCATATCATATATAATGTTATAGACACTTTGTCACTTTTGAAATATATACAGACACACCTGCAAATGCACAAACAACGCTATGTCGCCATGCCTCCTCATGAATAATGTAATTGCCACGAAAACTTATGTCTGCACAAGCAATCAATGTCAAATAGGTGCCCATCAGAAAATCACTGGCTGCCAAATGTCTCAAATACAGCGAGTGCTCAACATTGCTACGCGATTTATAAAAATAACGGCCAAGTAAAACCAGCAAATTGCCAACAACTGCTATGGATGCCATAACCCAAACACTGAAATATAAAACAAAAAATTATAAAATAATATACATATACAAGGTGTGTGTCAAAAGTTTCCGAACTTTTCAAAAAGAAAAAAACTACAAAATAGTTTGGAATGAAACTTT
>JBANCV010000350.1:0-44017 GCA_037040105.1 Amiota albilabris
TCACACAAAGATGGCGGCACCAGAAAATGCCCTGCCAGAAAAGTTCGGAAACTTTTAACACACACCTTGTATATTCACGGATCATCTACCGCTTACATTTTCTGTGTCGGATAGAAATCGAAATGCTAAAATAAAACGCTGGAGAGCTTTTATTAACGAGCATAATGCACAAATTTTCTATAAACCTGGAAAAGAAAATTAAGTGGCAAATGCAATGTCGCGTCAAAATATTAATGCTTTATAGCTGGGAACACGATCAGATTTCGCTACAATTCATAGTGAACAATCATTGACTTACACAATCGAGACGATTGTTAAACCGGTAAATTCGGAAACAAATAATTCTGGAGGATGCTGATTTTAAAGCAATACGGGACTTCATTCTTTTTAAGGAAAAAATTTGGCATGAGATTCAATTTATAGATAGAAACACTTTAATAGAAGTAAAGCAAGTGGTTCCTCCTGAGGTTGTTAATGCAATTCACTGTTACCAGTATTGGCTACCATCCAAGACAAATTAGTTAAGTGTTTTCCTGCCACAAAATTTTGGTATTGTAAGAACATAGTGACATATATCTTTAATATAGATGAGCAAAGGGAAATTGTTAACACCGAACATAATCGAGCTCATAGTGCCGTACAAGAGATTGTGAAGCAAATCCTGGGAGACTATTATTTTCCAAAAATGTTAAAATTAGCTAGTGAGGTGGTAACAAGTTGCAAGATCTGCACAAAGGCAATACGATAGGCACCCTAGAAAGCAACAGCTTTGAGTAACTCCAACATCCTTCTTTGTGGATGAAATGTTAAATGAATGATATCTTATCCACTGATGAAAAGTGGTTTCTGACCTGTATGGATAAGTTTTCAAAGTGGGCAATAGTTCAGCCTTTTTCGTCCACAACAATTATAGACATAAAACCATTGATTCTTCCTCGGGTGTTTTTTCAAACATTTTTTCCTTTTCGGTTGTTTTTTGTACGTAGGATACTATATATATATTTCGGGATCTGGCAACACTATAATAAAGTTTAAAATTTTTTAGCATAAACGTGCTCACAACGTTTTGATGTACAAGTGCTATTTGTTTCATTTACAGTAACTTAAGAAGATCAATTTGGCCAGAAAACTAAAATTTCAAGAGGTTTTCGTTGGATAATTTTTCACAGCTTTCGACGTGGAATATCTCAACCATAAAAACCACCGTATATCGCTGGTATTGTGAATTCAATCGTGGTAGTTCGGTCGGCGACAAATTCCGTGAACGTCCGAAATCGGTTGTTGTGCCACAAAATATGGATGCAGTGTACGAACTGATGATGCAAGAACGTCAATTGACATATCGTGAGGTAGAGGTATCCTTGCACATTACTTCCACTTCAATAAATTCGATTTTGCACGAAAACAAAAGTTGTTCGCGCTCTGCACTGCGACGGAAATAGTAGCCTGTTTATTCTGCCGAATGGGTTATGTGGACACTGTTTCGCTTAAGCAATGATCAAATGTACGTTAGAAGACTAATTTTCTTTCCAAAAAAACATTCCACATAATAACCATTAACGACGTTTCCAGTTGTTCTAGATTTAAAAGTCCTTGATTGATTTCACCTTGTGCCAAGCATCTTTTAAACTTCGACATGCGTCCACTTTAGCTGACCAACATATCAGATTGACTCTCTTTGGCGTTTTTTATTAAAAAAACTGACACTTAATTTACGAATAAGGTCTATAATGATCGCCACCAACAAAATATGTCATCCTTGTCAACTATCATTCGCTCATTTCAATCTACTTCCAATAACATCAACAATCATAACTCAACCCAATGCCAAGAAACTAACTACGCTGACATGGATACACTCTCACCCACTGACAGCACTAGTGAGCCTCATCAAATGCATCCTGCCAAATTTGAAACTCTGGACACAGCACTGACAGTTGAAACTAATAGTGTAAACTTTCCAAAGAATATTAATTCACTAAAAAGACCTGTCCTGCAATCTGAGCGAGCCATATACAAACAAAGCTCAAAAAACATTAGAAAGACTTAATTTAATTACTCTGACAGGGCTGCGTCACATCACACCTATTCCTAACGAATTTTGTAGGAGCTAGATGCTACAGCAAAAATATCTTCTTAACAACATGTTAAGTAGATTGTAAGCAGCCCAGTCAATTTATTCCCTCAACACGCCGAAGTTTGGGTGTGAATTTTCATTTGCTGTCATGCCCAACATCTCGGCACCAGTAATTGATCACACCCAACTAATAACTTGCATTCTCCAAATCCCTCTTTCTTTATACATAAGATACATGGTTTTAAAGGTCTTACAATGGAACAGCAATGGTTTTTAAATAATTAAGATCAATTACAAATCCTGATTAAAAAATATAACCCAAAAATCATCACCATAAAAGAAACCCATTTTAAAACTCCAACGAATATCCCAACATCCATCAACTATAAAATTTACGCTCATAACTACTCATCCGGGTTATTACGTGGCGTCACAATCCTCATTCACGTTTCTCTACAACACAAAAATTTTAGCCTCCTACAGGATTTCGACTCTATTGGCGTTACAATCAACTCTAAAATCAAGTTCAATATTATTTCATCATATATTCCTCCCAATAAACCATTTTCAATTAACAACCTACGTAATGTATTGGAAGCGCAAATTAATAATGAGGGACTTACAAGAGATAGCGCTACTCATGCTATAAGCATCTGGCAAGGTTGTCCTAACCTCACTCTTCCTACCATAATCTCTGGAGATTTTAACAGCTGGGACTCTTTATGGGGCTCACTTAGAAACAATCGTAGATGCATTACAGTCTACAAATTGTTAGCCCAATCACCTTTCTACATCTTAAATGACGGATCACCTATTCACTTCAGCACCCATCACATCTTAACCCACATTGATCTTACCTTAGCCACTCCATTCCTTGCATCAGAATCAACCTGGTAGATCTGATATGTTTTGAAGCTACCACCTTCCAAGAATTATTAACCTTCTTCCTTTACTCCAAATTTCAAAACCGGAAACGCAAATTGGTCGCTCTGTCGGCAACAGGTTACACAAAGAATTATCAAACATCACAAAAATTATCCATTAAAGCTCAAACGGCTCAATTCCCCAAACTGTGTTTGTCCCCCATCATAAGTGTCTTGTCTCTTGGTGGAATACAAACCTCCAGAGACTGAAACGTGAGAAAAATCAACATTGATATGTCCTCAGACGTAATATCTGCACTGTAAATTTTTTTTAATCACAAAAAAGCGAACTCTCTCTATAAGCGAGAAGTAAAAATAGCTAAACGAATCTATTTCGAATCATACATAACATCAATTAACCCAAATACCCCTACATCAAAAATTTGGAGTTCCATCCGTACATTTTGTGGTTTAAAACCTCATCACCCAATACATACCCTACATAAAGCCAATTCTCAAAACATAATCATAGATAATCAATTACAGAAGAATTGGGCTGGATCTGGTCGAATGATTCAAGCGACATAAATTTCACAAGTACCTTACGTTTACGTAAACAAAAACTACTTCCTACCCCAATTGCATATTCACCCTCACCATTAGCAAAGAAAAAAATTGAACCCCAATAACCTTAAATGAACTTTCATCCGCGTTATCAAAGTAAAAAGGTAAAACTCTAGGTTTGACAGAATCTCTTATCGCATGTTAAAAAATCTTCACCTAGCAGTCATTTCACATCTTCTAGATCACTACAATAATATATTCAATAGCTCCCTACCACAATATAAAACGAGTTAAATCATTCCTTTCATCGAACCAAATGCCGACCAAACTACAAGACACTAAACTGTTACTGTGCTAAAAACTTAGATAAAATTATTGCAAATCGGCTATGGTGGTTTGTGTTGCCAAATAATTCAATCAATAGTCGACAAAATGGCACTACGTCATAGATGAGTTACATTCATGAAAAATCGGCCCCAAAATCATTAACTACGTCACTTGTTTAATGACAAATAGGAAAATAGTTGTAAGCGCCAATAATCATTACTCCTCAGTTCTCCCACAACATAACGGCATCCCCCATGGCACACCACCTATTCATCTTATACTTCATCGCGTACAACAAACTATTGGGTGAGCCTTTTAAAAATAAAATATAATATATATAATATAAATAAATAATAATAATTCTCGAGCACAAACAGTTTGACTTCTATGCCTACGCCTGATTGTAAAAAAAAAAGTAAGCAAGAGACCCGCAATAAACATAGATCTGCTAATAACAGATACCCTCTCCTCGTGCGATTATTCTGGTGCAATCATTTCCGTTTCAAAATGCAAGCAATTACATATCTGTAGAAAGCATCACTATCAAGTCACAATCTTCCTTATCCTTGCAGCGAGTTCAGACATAAAACACCTAAAATTCCTTTCAATCAAAGGTACAATCAAACATCATAAATTGTCTCTCAAACAACAATTACAATTGCAACCAAATATCTATTATATCAGCCATAGACTCTATGTTTTTGTCAAAAATATGTTTACCTCAAGAGTAACTCACCAATCTCTCACTTAAATAAAATCAAAGTCATTATGCTATCAGATTTGCCGTAGGAGCATTTAGATCAACTCCTATAAAACCTTATTAAACCAATACTCCTCTCAAACGACTCACCTTTAGCAATACCCATCCAAGAGATTTCAAATTTAAAAAAACCAACACCTGAAATTCCTTCGGCTATACATCTTTCCCTGCAACTTATCTGTAACCTAGGCCACCCAACTAAACTGCTACCCTCTATCACAAGCCCAACTTCTCCCTAAACGCTTAACCTATCTGCCTTCAATACAGACCTTCACAAACTTCCAAAATCTTCCACTACACCGGTAATCTATTAACAAGAATTCCTTCTCCTCAAACAATCTTTTCATTCACATAAATTCATATACACTGACGGTTCCAAATCCGACCGAGGCTCATCGTTCAGTTTATTAAGGAATGGTGTAATTGAGAAATTTTCTTCTACCTAAATACAGCTCAACTTTTTCGATAGAAATCATACATCCATACACATACAGTACGGAGGGCTGAAGCACCGCAAACATCCATCACCATTTGCACGGACTCTCTTTCTTCATTAAAAGCTATAGCCGACACTATCAAACAATCATACTATCCCCTAAACATCAGACAGTCAGTTGTAAAAAATTCTCCAAGAATTAAAATTATCTGGATCTCTGGTCATTGCTGGCAAGGAAGAAACTGACAAAGCTGCAAAAGACGCATTTAATTTTCGATTCATCTTTCACATCGTCTCCTCTCGAACATACTAACCTCACCCACTCCCACCTATACGACAGCTTCTCCAATATCTGTAAAATCTGTAATTCAAGCACACATATATTAAGAAAACATATCCTCGGAAATTGCCCTACGATTCCATAGGGCCAGAATTACTTCGCTTTACAAGTGGTACTCGCTTTGGTGGTTGGCGTATTAGAGCAACTGTCCCGGTGTTCATGTGTTGACCAGAGTGGATGTTTGCTTAGAAATGCTTATTGCTTATGTATTCTGCTTATTCATGTTTAAATGCTTATTACAAGCTTTTTGCTTAATAAGGCTTATTTCATCATATTGTTCGAAAACAAAAAGATAAATACACAACTTTGGCCACAAGAAAAATTCCACATTTGAGTTAATACATTAACTCTTTCCTGTAACGATGTAAATCGCTCATTTCTTAACATACATCTCGAAAAGAGAAGTGAATTCATTTAATAGCCTTTACAGTTAATATTTTAAATCATGAACAGCTGTTTTTTATTTCGGATATACTTTCAAATAAAATGTTGCGTGCACGTTTTCACCTCTGCTACTTATTCATTAAAATAATAACAAAAATTTTACAGTTTCAATTTTTGCATATTTTGTTTATTGTTTTGGGACATCATCAGCTGTTTTTTGTTGGCGCGCAACAAATAAAAGAGGAAGAAAGTCGAAAATGGCATGAAAAAGGCAGAAATTGCTAGTGACCAGTCTTTACTTTCGAATCAAAGCCCATTCATTCTTGTTTCGAATCAATAGTCGAATTCTACAACAACAACCCCTGAATGACGTCATTTTCCCTTGTGGTTGTTGTCGAAATTGATTCGAATCAAAAACCGCATCAACACTGATTCGAATCATGGAGCACTGTAAAGAGGCTATAATAGCGATGATACTAAGGCTATTCAATTATCCCAGGATTTGTTCAAATCAAACAGCTTATTTAGAAATCTCGCTTTAATAAAACGCAACTTTTCAAGCGTAATGAATCTCTCCGCTTTGAGAAGGAATACGCTCCTCTATAGCTTTAGAAAATAAAGCATATTCCGTAAACCTTAATGCCATCCTCGGTAGAAATAAGGGATATAAATCCATTAAAGAAATGGATGGCATATTGCCACGGGCTCATATGTACAAAAACTTTCCTCAACAGAGGTGACTCTTTTTACATACTATCTTGTACCGTCTGCAGATGTTGGAAGAAGTTTTTCCAGATATGTAAGCGTCTTAACCGAAAAACGAAAGTCTTTTGAATTCGAAAATTTAAACATTAAATAATTTACTGTAACAAACAAAACAAAAAAAAAAAACCCATTCAAGATAAATAAAATGTATATGATTTGTATATAGAATAGAATTAATAAATTAAGAATACCAACCATTTCTATAACATGTACTTGAAGTGATTTATTTTGCTTATTTTATTTATAGTAAATCTATTGTTAAGTTTATAAGCGCTTATTTTAAAGTTTTTGGTGCTTAAATATATATATATAATAAGCGCGACCTGAATCGTTGTCATCTTTTAAAAATATTTCAATATGATTTGGTTAAACCAAATCACTGAATTTATTTCTAGTTCTTTCGATCACTTCAAACTTATGGTTATCGCTGTAATAATTGCATTGGAATCGCTAGCACTCTGCAACACCTCAGCTTCTTCCAACTGTCCAACACTTGAATTGGGTACCAGCACATATTTTTTATTCAGAAGGTTTAATAATCTCATTCCCAGTTTCATAACAGCAGCATTAACAATGGTACGACCCAGTATTACATCATTTGGTTAAAGAGGGCTCCAACACAGCGCATTCATGCTTCGAGGCACAACGTAATCCAATTGAACGTAAGCATCCAATCGAGCTGGTAATGAAACTGCTGAAGTCGGGAACACCAAATTAAGCCTTTATTCATCAGGTAGATAAGGCCCCCACGAATTTAAGATACATTTCCTGCATATCATCTATTGCTCCCTCCTTTTTCAGGAAATCTGATCCCAGTAACGATGGTGTTATACCACGAACCAACAAAAATTCTGGCCTGACTGGCTTCCTTCCTAGTCCACACTAGATTTCGTTTTAACTTTGAATGTTTCATTAGAAGAACCCATCAAGGAAACGTCACAGTGATGTAGAGCAAGATGCGGAGGTGGATGCTCTTTATTTAATAAAAAAACATCAGCTCTTGTTTCCACGACCATCAGAGTGGGCTGTTTTTTAATAAAAACGTAGCAGTATGGGCTTCGTTCACCTCGTTGGGTTATACGATGTACTAGCACATTATGATTTTCATTGTCAAAATTATTGAGGGCTAAATTTTTCATCGTCGGTATTTCTCCCTTAGGCCTACGAAAACAGGCTTCCCTGTGGCAGTTGTCTACCACCAAATTCTTGGACGTTCTCTAATTGTGAAGTGGAACGTCTTCGTGTTCTGCGTCGAAGAAGATTCGGAGCATCCTGTAAATATTACGCGAGTGTACTTAGAGTGTGCCATTGCCTCCAATCTGATGGTTACGATATGCGCATCATTCAGATATTTCGGATTTTGTATTACCTTTTCACGCAGGCCTTCCACAAATTGTTGTGTATGCCATTCTATTCTATTCCAGGTAAAAGGGATCCATGAAAACTTCACAGCAAAGTCCTTCATGGACTCACGTGGTCTCTGTAAACGATGGCGAAATAATTCATAGCAAGCCTGTTTGTCCAACACAAATCTTCACGCGACGGAAATCAATAATGTTGCTTACTTGCTCGTAAATTGGTGGAGGAAAGCGTGGAATATTGCCATACCAACGCAAGGCACAACCACATACATTCGCTGTAATAACCATCAATTTCTCTACTAGAGTCCAATTGTAAAAGTTGGTCATGTCCTCCAGTTGACGCTCATAATCTATCAAACGTGGCTAACAATGATGGTGAAAAGTTCGACGACATCCGTGCCAGATCTAATTTTGGCCATTACCCGGTACAAGCGGTGGACGCTGCTGAAAGTGCAGGCATCGGCACGCGGTGATTATGACCGTATATGTCCGTTAAAATTTTAATCCACACCTGACACAAATGTTACAAGTTTTCGAGGTTTTATTGTTGAAAATTATACAAATCAAATTTTGTGGTTTGGTTGGTGAGATAACTAGTTGACGAGCGGTTAGTCTTGTAGAGATGTGTGTTTGTTAGGTGAAGCGGTGTATTCGGTGATCTGGCGGGGCAGTGGCAGCGTGATAGTCCAACGGCGACGTGCACGCGACGGAAATCAAGCAGCGATATGCAGCAAAAACGTAAACAAATTATTTCACAGAAACTCATCACTGTCGAATCGTGCCACAAATCGAAAAATTCCAATCCAATATGGAGTCCTTGTTCTTTTTTCCTCATCCCGTTCTTTCCCTCCAAAAAATTTATATGGCGGCCTGTTTAATCCAATTCAATATTATTTATCAAAATGTTTTCGTTTTAATCTCCTTTCCTTCTCATTTTGTCGATCATTACCAGGGCTACTAGCATTCATTAAAGTGCAGCCAAGGTGTCCCAAAAATGATCGATACTTATCGATTTCGTAACAATATTGTTATTAATGCGTCACCTATTTATGAAAAATTTTAAACATAAAATGAGCATTTAGAAGTGTTACATTTTTGTTTGCGAGTCTTTTGATTCAGTGGACTCAATGAATTAAATTAAATATTGATTTCAATCTGAATTTTTTGACCATGATGCTCTTAGAAGTCAATACTATTGTCTTTATAGTTTTGCACCCAGTTCATTAATTTTGGAAAAGCACCATTTCCGTCGAGTCGAAAGTGCGTTTAAAGGTTAGTGTTGAGTTTACAATGATATCACGTTCATGTTCTAGCAGGCATTCACTTGCATAGAGCATCATCGATTCAAGTACATCAGCAAATTTACTCATAATTGTGATGTGCTGGACAAATTGGATACCAAAAGTTTCAGCAGCAACAGATTTAAACCTCTAGTACCAGCACTAACAATGTTTGGTAAATTACTGGCGCCAACTATAGTTTCAAAGATTTTTCTTGTGCAATTTTGCAGTAAATGACGAAACCTGGATCTATTAATACTACATTTGATTTTCGTTGCGATTCGTAAATTATTTACTGAATGCGTAAAAATCAGAAGATTGGAAGCAAGTTGTAGCCCATCAGGACAGCAAAGCGGTTGCTCATTACTTATTTTCAAATAAATATGGTAGACAGTATTGGCAACACCTGTGTCAGAGAATACAATCGATCATACATTTATACCGCTTACGGAAAAGTTAGTAATGGCACTTCCTTCCCGTCCGGCAGTCGATACATATGACAATCCTCTAGCTGCGTGTGAACACCATAGACCGACAACGCCTCCCGTAACGCCCAACCAACTACAACGCGCCTCGCTAAAACTCAACGCAGTCGATTGACCGTGTCGTAACCGATTAAAGAGATGTATTACAGCGCTTAGCATGGAACACGATTTTGTAACGGCACCCGAAACAGTCGCTCCTATCATAATAGGACCAGCTACAGGCAAAGCAATTACAGCCGCAACCGCAACCCCCAATCTTTGCAATTGTATCACCAACAGTCAGTATTTTACTCTTAACAGCAGCAACAGAATTGGTGAAAGTATAGATACCATCAGGTTTCTGTGACACAGTGATTTGGAATCGAGTCGAAATTGAGGCGAAAGCGATTCTCATGGCATGCCTGTATTGTTTCGTTTTAATTTTGTTTTCGGTATTCTTTGATTGCTGAGTTCGTTTTGGGTGTTTGGATACGTTCGCATGCTCGCTTGCTCTGTAGTGAACATCATCATAATCATTTATCATTAGTGTTTTCGCCCGTTCTCACAGTGAACCAGAGAAGCAGCCTCAGCAAGAACAACAACTGCTGCAGTAAAATAAACAAAGACCAAGTTATGTGCTTGTGAAAGAAAGTGTATTGAATTATTTAAACAATAACTAAACAATAAAGGAGTGTTCTATATTAAACCATAATTTAAAGGAGGCATGGGAAAGCTCGTTGCCATGAGTATTTTTAACAATAAGTACGTAGTAAATATTCAAGTTCATATACACAAAACCGATTTTGTACCATATACCAGGGTACCAATACACTCATATGCACTCGTTGTCGTTCGTGAGCAAGAGCGTTTCGCTTCATAATTCTTTGCTCATCGTTCACGTATGAGGGACTTAAAAATATTCTTCTTCTTTTCACACATGAGTGCAAGTTAAAAAATTTTTTCGTGTTGCTCGTACGGGAGCGAGAGGGATCGATGCTATTCATAAATAAAGTGCTCATTAATGAAGCGGCCATTTTCGAACGACTAGCATATATGTGAATCATCAAACAAACAGTATACCCAGGATCTTGTGGTTATTTTGCTTGCATTTTACGTCCGCTCTCTTCGCCCCTCTCTAGTATGTGAGCAGAGCGCATAAGATTGCGTAAGGGCTCACTTAAATGAAATATTATCAAGAGCGATCTGACAGCATTTGCTCTTGTGAATTAAGTGACCTCAAGTAGATAGGGGGAAACAAATTAGCATAAGCATAACCAAAGTAAAATTGGATAAATAGCAGTTTTCATAAATTTAAGCTGTAATAATAATAACTGTAAACAATAAAGAAAAATTAAGCACGTCACTTGCATGTGTCAGAAGAATGTTAAAATAAGTTAGCCTTAAGACATATACCGAATGAACTAGTGGCATCTACTCTGAAGAGTTTTTTTTTTTTTTTTTGAAAACTAGAAACGTAATTGGTGCAGTCAACGGGAATTAATATCAAAAGATATAAATAATCAAATTGTGGAAATATTATAAAAATAATATTTCATCGGCACGGAGTGATTAAATAAAGTAAAAAAACTAAAAAGGAAAAAACTACCTTAGTTTATTTAGTTTGGATCGATAAAATAATCAATCGCGACATTCAATTTACGACAAGAATAAAATATCAACAATCCAAACGAAATTTCTACTCTGGTACTCTTCAACAATTTACAAAAATAAAATAAACACACACAACAAAAATATGAAATTTAATATGTGAATATTATACTTTGCATTTAGTAATTAAGTGCGGTGGCATTAAACTTAAACTTGAAAAAATAAAGTAATTACACTAAACGAGAAAAATAAACGGTTTATGAAACGTTAGTTTGAAAAAAACGGAGCAAGAAAAACTTGAAAAGAGTGCATTTAACATTGAAAAAATAAATTGAACTTGAACTTGAAAAAAATAAAGTAATAAAGGAAAAGAAATGGCGTATTAAACGGTAGTTTGGAACGTGAAAGATAATTGAGACCAAGAAAGATCAGTGACCTCGAATTATAAATTATATATACACAGAAAAAAAATTTGAAAAAAAAATTCTGAAAATCATGGAAAAATATTAAAATCTAAAACACAAACTTACAATTAAAAATAATCCCATTATAACTTCTTTATTGAAGACGAAAATATAAAAATAAAGAAAAATTTTTTTTTTAAAACTAACAAAATTAAGAAATATAAAAACAACGACAAGAAAATAAACTAAGAGAAAACAAATATAAATAAAAAAATTCTATGAAAATCAAAAATGGATCTGTAATACTGGGGGAAACAACAATAATACAACAAGAAGGGACGGAGCTCCACGATCACGAGACACCATTATAATTACAAGATCAAATCAAGGCACTGTGGGAAACAATAAAACATCAAGCTCAGCAAATACAACTACAAAGTGAATCCATGAAACTACAACACCATTTGAACCAGATGTTACAACAACTAAGCCAACAACTACTAATACCTAATTACCAGCAGGGATCGTTGAACTCCCTAAGACTAACCCCTAAAGATATCCTAGGGCAGTTCAGAGCAATACAACCGCTCTATAATGAAATTATCTAGTGCCTTATTTTAAGGCGGTCGACCAAATGCGGAGAGAACACACAACTTCAAGGATTTGGACTCAACATCGTACTCACCAAAAAATTTCGGGGAAATGCAGTTGCAATTTCACATGAGCTACCAGACAAAACAGCCTGTATAGAAGTTAAACACAAGCTAAGACGGCACTTCAGACCAAAAACGACCTTCGCAGAAATATACTCCTACAACACGCTTCGAGGGGTAAAGTATGTAGTCTAAGAGAATTATTTGCAATTGTTGAAAAAAGTAAATATGACATAAGCACACTGTATGAGTTAGAAGATAAGAATGAATATTTATACACCACGAGATGTGTGAATAGAGATTTAGTAGCTATCTTGATAGAAAAATTGATGGGCCAACAAGGGCATTCATCGACAATACTATAGAATAAGAAGACATCATACTAAATTATAAAAGAAATAAGATGCTAGACGATATAAGAGCAATCGACTACAGACACAGAAAACCACGAAATAATACTAATAATCAGAATATTATCTCTTTTTATAATAGTCACAATACTAATAGTTCCACTAATACGTAGGTTGCTGGTTAAGTTTTAAAATATGGCAACACCAACGTTGATATGTCAAATCTGACATTGATATCGTAAAGCTTGTCGTTTTTAATGACTAATTTACTTACAACGTTTTGTCATACGAGTGATATTTGTATTGTTAACAGTGACTTGAATAATTCGTTTCGGCTAAAAAATGGAATTAAATCGTGAACATTTTCGGCAATGATTTTTTATGATTTTGACGTGGATTAACTCAACAAGAGTGTGCGAATCGACTCGCTTAGACTTTTCGTGATGAAGCACCAGGGCCACCTTGTGTCGCTGTTTTTCTGAATTGAATCGTGGTTGTAGTTTTCTCCAGTACGAATTTCGTGAAAGTCGTCCAAAATTGGTTTTTGTTGTTAATAAAACATCGATGCAGCGCATGAACTGATAATGCAAGATCGTCATGTGACATATCGTGAGATTGAGGCATCCTTACACATTAGTTCCACTTCAATGCATTTAAAATTGCATGAACATTTGGCCGTCGAAAAGTTTTGTTTGCGTTGGATACCGCATAATTTGACAATCGCGCCAAAAACGCTTGTGTCGATTGATGCAAGGAAATGTTGAAAAAATTCAATTGCGGTGGTTCAAAAGACGTATGTAAGATCGTAACAAGTGATGAATCATGGATCTATGCATATGAGCCTGAAACTAAACAGCAGTCGACTGTATGGGTCTTTCAAGATGAGCCAAATGCAACAAAAGTTGGTCGCGTACGAAGCACTTCGAAGCAAATGATAGCCTGTTTTTTTGGAATAACCGGACATGTCGCCACCGTGCTATTAGAGGAACGTAGAATGATTAATTCTGAATGGTACACTACCATTTGTTTACCAGAAGTGTTCGAAGAAATAAGAAAAGTAAACCGCAGAAGACGAATCATTCTCCACCACGGCAATGTGAGTTCTCACACATCGGCTCAAACAAGTGACTTTTTAAACACTCAAAACGTCGAATTGATGGGTCACCAACCCTATAGTCCAGATTTGGCACCCAATGACTTCTATTTATTCCCGCACACCAAAAATAAATTGCGAGGTCAACGTTTTTTGACGCCTGAAGAAGCGGTTGATGCGTTCAAAACACATGTTTTGGTTCAATCGCATACAAAAGCATATTGATCTTCAAGGAGAATATTGTGAGAAACAATAAAGTCATTTTCGATGATACATATTTGTTATTATTTGTCTGTCCCACGACTTAAAAAGCAGCCCTCGTAAGTAATATTAACAATAATAGCCCCATTAACAACAAAAACTACAACAATAGAAACCGACGACAATATAACCAAAATAATATTAACGAGTATCGAAACTGGTATGGATAGTAACCAAGGCTCTAACAAAAACCAAAATAATGATAGACCAAATATAAATACACCCAACAAATCACACGACGTAGAGATGCAAACAGCTGAAGAAACTGAACTCGACATTAACGAGAATGTAAATTTTTTAATGTCACCTCTCGGATCACATTACCCATAGCAACAATAACCATAAGCAAATATAACGTAAAATGCCTGATAGATATCGGGTCTACAAAAAGCGTCTTAAAACTCGGGACCCATAATGAATATCCTCAAATGCCATTATATAAACCCCGTTTCTATAAGCCGTTAAATGGAACGAAAGAAATTAAATATTCGGTGACAACACCATTTCCTAAACAATTTAAAGGCAATTTTGGCACATTGCAATGGAAACTGATCGATTTCAAAAACGATCAATTTTCAGGTATAATTGGCCAAGATTTCTTAATTCCGCTCAAAGCAAAATTTAATAATGGGCTTTGATTTGTTGAGATCCTCGGAACTAAATTTCGCTTCGAAGAGTTCAATTATCCAAGATCAATGGAGAATATAAGCGTTTTAAGCCAATCGAGAGCGTCGAAAGAGGTAAATGCGAACTTAAACATCTAATAGGAAAGGAATCCGATAAAATAACCAAACCACTACACGAATTTGATGACCTTTTTTTTAAAGACGGCGACACAATGTCAGCCACAAACGAGGTGCATCATAAAATTGTGACAATAACTAATAAGCCCATATATTCTGAGATATATAGATACCCGCAAATCTAAGGAAGAGATAAACAGACAAATAGAAGAAATGATACAACAAAATATAATAAAGGGAAGTAAATCATCCTACACCAGTCCCTTATAGGTAGTAGAGAAAAAACAGGATAATTCGGAAAGAAAAAAGTATAGAATAGTTATAGACTATGGAAAGCTTAACGAATATACAGATAAATTCCCCATACCAATTCTAAATGCACTTCTAGATAAACTAGGCAGAGCACAATATTTTACCACTCACGACCTTGCGAAAGGTTTCCACTAAATCCCGGTAATAGAAGAGGATAGAGCAAAGACAGCATTTTCCACATCATTTGGCCTGAAAAATGCAGCATCGACCTTTCAAAGGCTAATGAACAAGGTCCTCAAGAACCACATTAACAAAACCTGCGCAGTCTACATGGATGACATCTTCGTGTTTAGCTCCTCACTGCAAGAACATATCACGGAAAAGCACTATTCCAAGGTTTTTAAAAGGCAGGGCTCAAAATTCAGAAGATAAATGCGACTTCCTAAGGAAGGAAACGCAATTTTTAGGACATGTCCTAACTACTAAGGGCATTGAGCTAAACCTCGAAAAAGTCTTAATCATCCAGAGACTAAAGCTACCAAACAACCCAAAGCAAATCAATCAATAAATTTGCATGAGCCGGAGTATATCTCTGATGACTGACTGATGACAAAATTTACAGGAAAGGATATAAGTCCCCGTTCACAAAGATGACTAATAAACTTGGGGAAATATAACTTCAAAATAGAATACATTAAAGGCAGAAATAATAATATAGCCGATTTTTTAAGTAGGATCACCGAAGACAATAAACTATGGCGAGTCAGAACCGAATTTTAAGGAACCCTAAGAAGAGATCCTTAACCAAGGGGAAGACATGACCACGGAACACAATAACAACACTTCCAACGAGGGCCAATCTCCTCATTTACAACAGCAGAACTCAAACAAGGAAATTTTTACTCACGAAACAGTAGTCAAAACGCAAATCATTGTCATACCAAAAAAACAAACTAATTCTGAAAATCAAACGGATACACATTGATATGGACGACATTAACGAGAACCGCATATTAAACATAAGAATACAATAAATTTCGAGATATCGTAATAAACGAATTCTCAATAATCCCTCAAATAAAATGTATAAGGTGCACAAAATTTGTAACGGACGTCGAAACTGAAGGCAACCTACATAAGCAAATAGCACTATTTCACGAGAGTGGCCATTGCGGCATAACAGCAACTTACAAAAAATTAAAATCAAGGATCTATAACCTACACTTAAAACAAACTATACATACCATAATAAATAATTGCGAGATATACTCCCCTGAGTAACGATCGAAACCCCATAAAAAACAATTTTTTTAACGGAAACACCAAAGACAATGAAATAGTATATGTAGATACATACGTAAATACAATAGCAAACAATCATTTATCGCTTTTATCGACAAGTACAGTGATGTTAACCTCATTTGAAAATAATCATCAAATCATACAAACAAATTATAAACAAATCGAAATTAACAGTACTAACAAATATAAAATTTTCTATGTTATAGTAACACGGGGTGAAATACTGGAAAGTCAAGTAAACTATCCCATTAACATTTTTGTTTTCTATTATTCAATTTAAATTAATTTAACTTCACTTAATATACTATTATAATAACATTATTATATATATGTTTAACACGAATTATAAATATAAAAGTATGAAATGCCTTAGTATTGTAAAAGAAAATTAAAATAACATAAAAAAATATATTGTAAATATTATATTATTGTAAAAATTTATTGTTGCCGGTAATATAAATATATTTTCTCGATTTTAACATAATTATTATAATATTAAATATAATGTAACAAAATTATTCTGGGTATTGTATAAACTTAGAATTTATGAACTTATAATACAGAAATTGAATGGATCCAGGAGTATCCTTCTTCAAGGGGGGAGAAATTAAGTGACCGGGAAAAAAATTGGCAGAAGCATAACCAACGTAAAATAGGAAAAGTAGCAGTTTTCTTAAATCTATGCTGTAATAATAATAACTGTAACTGTAAACAATAAAGAAAAATTAAGCACGACATGCATGTGTCAGAAAAATGTATTGTAAAAATAAGTTTTCTTTTTTTTTTTTAAAACTAGAAACGTAATTCGTGCGATCACAATCAAAATTAATGCAAATTATACTCGCGAGCAAGAGCAAGAACAAAACTATGAAATCGTTCATGAATTCGAGATGCAATAACAAATCTTCATTTATGAAGATTTTCAATAGGGAACACTTGTGAGTGTTTGCACATAAAAATTTGATCTCTGCAATATACTGATGTACATGTCTAAATACATGTCATATTTTGAATACTCGATGCTTAATTACATAAAAAATGTAAAGTACTATATTTTCTTTTGAATAACTGCAAATTGAGCGCATCATGCATTAAAAATCACGAGATTTCTTATGCTGCAGTTTGTGCTCAATGTATTCAAAATTGGTTTCAACATACTGAACTAATGGCTTAAATTAACAAGTGAAGACAACTTAAATATGTATACACCATATAGACAGAAATCGCGGTCGATAACAGAATATAAATGTGTATTTGATATATATTCGATATATCGGTTCATTCACTCTGTATTTACCTAGTAATTTTTATTTTTATTTTTTTTTAAATGACGGAATCAAAGTTTTACAGCAATACAACTTTATATGCGTATCGTTTTTCCATGTGTGCGTTTGTGTATATTTGTTGTTGGAAAAATTGCACAATTGCTCATTCAAATGGAAGTTTTGTATGCATTGGACAAAGTTTTACCATACTTTGTGTAAAACCAGGCGTCCAACAATAATAATAATATCAACAGAATTAACAAATAAACAAACAGTAAAAAAACCGTGGATGAGTGAGCTTTTATTGCACTTGTCCCTGTGTTTTAACAGCAAGAACAAATGCATTCATCATCTGATTGTTCTTTCCTTCTTTATTTTTAAACGATATCGAGGGCATCACTATTACTCTCTTTATCTATTTATCTACAGTTCACTTCTCCACGAGTTTGTTTGGTTTACATCGGTTTATTCATATCCTTTATAATTGGTTATGTTTTATATAAAATTACTCAAGTGGAATGGTCTGTATTTGTTGATATCGTCGCTCGATTTTACGTACCTACTTAGATACTACTATTACTGCTCTCAAAGCATGATTTCTTGCCACAATTTTACTTACTGTATATCTATTCTCTTTTATTTTTTTTAAATTGTAGTTTGCTTGTATTTGCTAATACTTTTATTTTCTTTTCATCAAATTTTGTTTACTTGTTAACGGAAACGTGTTCGATTCGTTTATTCCAACATTTTAATATGAACAGCAATACAACCTAAATAAATTTTTGCTTTTTAGTAAATTTTGACAAACACTACCATATCTATGATAGATACCAGCTGTCCCGGCAAAAGTTGTTTTGCTTTCAAAGAACGTTTCTGCATTTGTAAGTAATGTTGTCTTCCCAAAATGTTAAAAAATAAGTATTGAAATCAACAAATGCTTTCAATTTTCTTATACTTAATTTTAGTGTCTTGATGTTTCCAAAGACTAGTTGATTGATTTGAAAATCTGTTTCTAAGCTTTCTTATAATTCAGTTTTGTAATAAATTCAAGAACTTCTTGGTTTAATGATCGATTTATTAGTAACTTGATGTCCCTTCGCTTGTTTCTGCGCCACCACTCCAAAAAGACATGTATTTGTGATACGAACTAAAATACAACAACATCACACTCTCCTGATCACAATGAACATCATACAACAAGAACAGAACGTAGGGCGCAATACTCTTGTACATATGTACTCAGTGAGGAAAAAATACAACAACTACAAAAATAATACAAATTAAAGAAGAAGCACAATATGAAAACGTTATTGGCTTTGGAAAAACTTTAAAAAAACTTAATTCTAAAAAACTATATTTATCTTTTACAATTAAGTATGCAATTCCTTTCATTAGCATTAATTTTTTGTTTAAAAAAAAAAAATTATTAAAATCGGTTCAGTATACCATAGTACCAAATGAAAAAAGTTAAAAAAAAAAAAAAAATCGCGTTTGCCATCGTACACGTGATAGAAGAGAAACTTCTTAAAAACAGACAGAGAGATCACCTCAAAACAATTACAACCTTATATTTAATATTTCATTTTGAGTACTCAGTTAATTATAAATAAAACCAAAAATTTTCATAAGCTGTTCCGTTTTCAATTATTTTTTTCACTGATATTAATGGTTTGTGACAAGTATTGCAAAATATTTGATATATGCCCGGGATTCGATATTTTCGATATAACGTGAATATATTGCTTCTATTGTAGATACAGATTTTGTTGTTGATTCGTTGGTATTATTATTTATGTAAAACCAAAATTTTCGTGAAGAATGTTAGTTAATGGCAAAGAATCATTTGATGAAGAATGTACATTAAAATCTCTCCCGAGAACCATCGTGATTTTATCTTTGCCTCTATTTAGAGCTTCAGCACCTGTATGACAACAAATCAGTAGGGAACGTCTTATGAAATATATTATATCGTCAAGATTCTGAGTCTGCCTAACAGTCATTTTCAAGTTTGTTGTAAATATATTTGCAGTATCATATTGATTATAATATATTGCTACTCCTCCTGTTCGAATATTCGGTCGCTTATATTTAAGAACGCAATCAAAGCTTGGTATGGTTACATCGTCGCCATTGTGTATCCACGTTTCTGACAAAGGTACAATATTTGATTTGTTTATGACAACGTCGCTTAGATTGGCGGAATGTGCTCGGAGGCTCAATTAGGGGTATATATAGATAATTCACTCCTCTGAGTTATAAAATCAATTATTGGTTTATCCACAGTTCCAGTCGATTCAATGCAAATCTCTTGAATTCGTCTTGTAAATGAGACTACTACAAGATGCTCTACAATCATGATAAAATGTAGAATCACATCCATCCGATGTAATCCATAACCCTTCAATACTGGTAACAGGCAACAAAGCAACGTAACTAATGATTGGAAATGTTTTTTGTCGTATTCCTACACAACATCAGAATACGTACTTCACTGAGATTTGTGGATGGTTTTCGTGCAATTAGTAGCCTGCAACCTTTTTTCTGACTTTTTCCCCCAGTGTTAACTGAATTCGGAAACTCGAGCAATACAAATGTAACCTCTCCTTGATCATTGAGATCTATATGTAGCAATTTTCCCACAGCTCCGTTTTCCAAACCATCTGCCACATTGATATTCGTTGTTATACTGTGTGGAATACGAATGTTTCATATGATAATCTGCCGGTGTCAATTATCGACATCTTGTCCAGTTTTTAAGGGAGAAAGCCTTGTTGCTCTGTCGAAGTGCAGCCAATATATACATCCTTCGCTGTTGATTTTTTCTGAAGCTTCATTAAGTATTTTATTGTTGTAATTGGCAACAGAGATCTTCGAGTTAAATCGATTCGTATTTAACCAAATGACTCCATTCGGGCACAGTGTTTTAGCAGCTTCTGATGTACAAAATCGTGATTCAATCAATTCAATTTCATGTTCTGCAAGTTGTTTACCAGTAGAAACATATGTTATATATGCATTACAGTGATAATCAGTATTTATGTGTATTTTAAATCTCCATGATGACTCATAACAAAAGTTTTTCATCATTCAGCTAGGCCAGTGAAGAATATTTGAAATGCAGTTATTTGAAGAAAGTAGATGTGATATTACATGCCACAAAAGCTCGCTTTCTTTTTCGTATTCCATTCTCATCAATTTACAAAACTCCGCATTTGGAAGAATATTTTCTCTTTTGTTCGCTATAGGTCCAAATTTATTCAATACAGCCAAACAAATGTCTGCATTCATGTTGGTACTGGTGTTTTCAAATAAACGTTGGAATATAACAGCCTTGGGATATATATTTACCACATCGCGTGCATCAGCTTCATCAAGACCATATTCGTTTTCACGACACAAATTGCGACAGATTTCGATGGTTTTTTTATATCCAAGTCATTCTCTTCGATGATTTAATAAAAGATCTTCGTTCTCATTATATATTTGAATGAACTTCAATTCAGCCAGCAGGTCTGCGTCTTCGTTCCGGAATGAAATGTGTAATGATACCATTTCTCGTTTCTATTCCTTAATATCGTTGCCCATGTCGTAAATTCGATAACGAATAATGCGAGATTTCCTTCTCTTCGTATATCTTCCAACAGTATCAGCAGTATAGTGTGCACCAAATTGTCCGAGTGTAATATCCTCCAAGTTGTTATGTCTTTTCTCGTATTTATCGAACCAATTATGTTTCCAAATATCAGTCGAGTCTCCTCCAAAACCCATTTCGTCTAATTCTTTTTTGGTCTTTCGAAGGCATTGCCGATCTTGCGGCCATACAGTTAAGATACTGACAACCATAGTGGAACATTTGGACATTGGATCTCTTAAAAGATATCAAGCAGCCTCTTGACTTGTCATTTCGGCACTGTTTAGTTTTTCGAGTGACTTCCACAACGTCGAATTCGGAATGCTCATTCATTGTTTGAATAATTTTACGTTAAAGATGGCTTACCACTAAGTCCGTTTTGTTCACGTACTCAGCAACGTAAGCAGCATAGGAATATTCTTCTGTAATAAATTGAACGTCCATATTGGATTGAATTATATTAAACACGGATGTGTTGAACGGGTTATGTCATTTTTCATGGCTTTGACGTTTTAAGAAAACACGTGTCCTGTTGATTACTGCGCGAAGTATTGATTCGTAATGGTCATCGTAATGAACAAATAAATAAAAAATTATTCATGTGAACAAAAATGCATAATTATTTAATATTATTATATCGTATTAAAATGGATTAGAAAAATTAAAAATGTTGAAAAAAAAAAATAAACCACAGACATGCCGGTGCTCAACACACGCGGCTAGCAAGGAATTAGAAATTTAGTAAGCGAATGCATAATATAAGCGCGTTTGAGTTATTCATATCAAAAGTGAATGAATTGTGTAACTGATTTCTCAAAGAAAGTCATTACGGAGATCTAAATAGGAAATATTGTTAATAGGAGGCGAAAAACATCAGGCCACGGGTTCAAAACTACCTTCTAATGGACAAGTAGTGGCAGTCTTTTTCTATAATATTCGTGAAGTGAATTAGAGTAACAATGAAAGTCCCAATCTATCTATTATATTATTAGTTCATTATTATTTACCTACATTACATAACTGTGTTAGCAAACTAAGTAGTTTCATTATACCAATATTAGAGAGATTTGCAAAAAATGTAGATAAAACGTGTTTAACCAGCGCCAACAAGACTTTATTAAAAACTTAGACAATTGTTTGATATTTCACATGTCGATGCTTTTCAATTAATAAAGATAAATGAATATAGGATCTTCTTGCAGCGACAGATAGAGCCAAGTCGGCCTGGTCACTCAGCTTGAGTAGATACTTACCAGCAGAGGCTCGCCTATGGAATATGCTAAATATTTGTTATCATTAACACCTACGTTATCATCATACCAGAAAACCTTTTTTCCCATCCCAACCAAGAGCACATAGCCTAATACTAATAAAACTTCTATGAAGAAAAATTTCATCACTCCAAAATTACTGTCAGCATTAGATAGGTGTCAGTTAAGTATGAGAAATTTAATGTTTATTATTGAAGTAATAATAGAGGCATTAGGACATAGCGCTGATGAATTTAATATCAGCAAGTCCTTCAGTCAAAGAATTGGCACAGAAACGCGAAAAGAGCGTGCGGAACACATAAAAGCAGATTTTATAAACGAGGTGTCAGATACTGTAGGTACCCATTCGGATGGCAAACTTTTACCAGCTTCAAATATACGCAAATCTAATGAAAAACGCCTACCGATAGTTATTTCATAAGATACTCGTAATAAATCGAACAGGCGTAAGTTGTTTGCAACGCTATTATTGACTGGAATCTTGAAGATAAGGTATAGATTCTCTATATGATAATACTGCTTCAAATACACGTCGTATTATTGGTGCGTGTGTGCTTCTCGAACAGAAAATGGATAAGAAAATGCTTCTTGCTGCTTGCCACCATTACGACTACGAATTAATTTTAAAATCTGTGCCGGAGGCAAAATAAGCCGAGTGACTACAAGCTGTGACATTCCATTGCTCCGAGATAACTGGGAAAATGTCAAATCCAAGAGATTTCAAAGCTATAGGAAAAAAGCTATCTTGCCGGAATGTCTCAGAAGTTGACAAACTCATAGAATTTTACCGAACTGAATTGACTAAAGAAATTACTAAAGATGATTATCGAGAATTTATAGAGCTTTCAATAATATTTCTGCTTGAGCAATTTGTTCAGTAAGAATATCATTACTTAGCTCTCAATTCAGAATTTTATCTTATGACTTTGATATATGATAACTGTTCTCATTTTTTTTATTTCAGAGTAAAACTTGGATGGATTTGTTTCAGTCAAAAGCAAGATATTGCTCAACCGAGTCAAAATTAATGTTAGTTTTCTTACAAAATTAATAAATAATGCCATTTTAATGATTAATACTTAATAAATAAGATTATCAGATAAAACAGAGTTTTATTTGATATGTAAGCAACGACATCACAAATCCCTCAATGGCTTCAAAACTAACTCATATATTTATTGTTTGAAGTCAAGTCAGCACAGTTTTTCGTTATTCGATCGTAATAATATTTATTATTTCAGTTACGAGGGCGGTTCAATAAGTACCCGTGTTTGAAGATAGATTACGTTCCCGAGTGAAGTTAGTATTATCATCGTGTGCTGCCATCTATCAAATAACGCTAATCAAACTGATTGATAGGTTAGTCTAGCTTTCGCAGCCATCTGAGTCAGACGTGTTTCGTGATTTTCGTTAAGATGGAAAAAGAGCAGTATCGTTCAGTAATCCGCTTCTTGTTGTTGGATGGGAGAAAATGCGAGGAGATAAAAGCGAAGTTGGATGCTGTTTATAGGGACACGTGACCACAGTTAAATATTGTTTTAACGAATTTAAACGTGGGCGAACATCCGTTTTTGATCAGGAGCGACCAGGACGCCCGGTAGACGTTGTTACCGGGGAAATCAATGAAAAAGTCCACGGCATGATTCTCGCTGATCGATGAACAAAAGTGTGCGAAGTAACAAACGCCGCAGGTGTGTCGACCGAAATGGCAATTAATATTTCACATGTCCGCAATTACTCACTTTGGACAACAAGCGGATGCGACTGTTAACTTCGAAGCAGTGTTTGGGGCAATTTAAGCGTGATCCCAAGGACTTTTTGCTTCATGTTGTCACCGTTGATGAAACCTGGATTCATCAAACTAACCAACAATCAAAACAATGATTGATGATCCCACTGAATCTGCGGTCCCATCGGCTGGTAAGGTCATGGCGACGATTTTCTAGGATGCGAAGGGCGTCATCCTTATGAATTTTGTAGGAAGAGGAAAAACGATCACGGGACAATACTACATTGAGTTATTGGACCTCTTCGACAAAACATTAAAGGAGACACGGCCGCATTTTTCGAAAAAAAAGGAGTTGCTTCATCACGATAACACACCAGCACATTCATCTGGTGTTGTCTCCGGCAAACTGCATGAATTGCGTTATAAATCGCTGCCGCAGCCCCCGTATTCATACGATCTGGCTATCTGCGACTTTTTCTTGTCCCCTAACATGAAGAAATGGCTCGCGGAAAAAAACGAGGAAGTCATCTCCGAGACAGAGGCGTATTTTGGAGAGTTCGACAAATCCTTTTCTTTTTTGAGAAAAGAGCTAAAAACACTGAATTAAAATTAAAATCCAAGCCATCATTATTTGAAATACGCACAATTCTATCCAACAAGAAATAACTGCTTATGAAACAGATGAAAAGAAGCTTGCTCACGAGACTGATTGGATCTTGAAAAAATGCACAACAAAAAAAGAAATGCTAAACAGTCACCTGATCCTATCGAATCTATGTACCCTAAAATCATGTCAAAAAAGACAAGTGATCAACATGAAGAGAAGGCTCCACGGCCTCACCTCAAGACAACCAAGGTGCGTCAAGTGCGCAGGAATAAGACACTAGATTGTAAGAAAGCAGAACATCAATAACCTGCAACTGTGGTAAGTTCCATCCTGCTACCTACAGAGAATGTATTATTGCTAAGGAATTAAAAAAGATGCGCGTCCAAAGAACGAATATCGGTCCTAAATTCTACAAATAAACCTATAGAGAGGCAGCCAAATAGGTATCCGAAAAACCAATTGCTCAAATTAATGATACAACACAAAATTAACCGAAAAACTTGCACGTTACCGGTCTTTTATGGGTAGCGACTTCAATGCCACACCAATGTACTTACCAACAGATCCTAAAAAAACCCGGATCGTATTGATTTCCTTATTTCGAAAAAAAATTTCAGCGAATTATTTGTGTTTAAAAAATTGCCTAGATATGAATTTTGATCATTCTGTTATATACATTCTATGAAGGCATAGGTTCTAAGGAGTCGCCATCATCTCTTGTCAGTAAACACACCGACTGGAAATACTTCAAAAGAATCATGTCTGACCACAACCACGAAGAAACCGTAAACAGCACGGCTGACTTAGACGCTATAATCTTCAATCTGGCATAAATCATACAATTTGGAACAGCACACCAACCACAAGAAATAATGCAGCATAAGTGCACTACAGAAATAAAAGAAATGGGTATGGAAAAACGCAGAATGCGTCGAAGATGCCACAAAACAAAATCTCTTACTGGCAAAACCGTGCTCAATAAGTTGACAAAAAATGTCGCTGATTTCGAATCGGCCATTAGTTTTTTGTCTAGTTTTGAGATACAGCTACTTCTTTCTTTCTTACATTCACATTGAGTTTGTATACATTATTACACTACTACTTATATTGTTTTTGTTATTAAATAAAATTAATGTAATAATAGAAAAGTGTTTAATATTTATAATCAGGGTTGTCACCGAACCCTCTGATATTTCCAGTTTCGGGAGTTTTCCAATCCTCAACCTCAGTCACAGCAATCTGAGAGGTTTTGTTTTACGGAGTGTTTTTATCCAACAACCAAATCGCTGTTGCTTGTCTTAATAGGGCTGTCAGCGTATAAAATCATTGATATAAAATTGGTTAATCTATTCATTATTAATGTTTTTGATAAAACAAAACGGTACAAACGTGTCTGGCATTAAAGATTGATTAAGAAATTAATTATATTATACTTTTAAAATTGTAAACGAAAAATTAAAAATTTCCTTTCCTCCGAATGTAACAATTTACATAACAACTCTTCTGTGCATTAATTCTGTCGTTCCCTGAACCTATCGCTTATCAGCTGTTTTTTTGTTTCTATTAAAAATTTTCGCAACATAAGAGATTATTAAATGAAACCTTTTAAACATAAAGTGTTTGTAGCTCGCTTAATGCCAATTGACTGAAATGAATTGAGAGAAGAAAAATTTCATCGGAAATATCCTAGCTGCCTGTTGCTTGTTTTCTTCTTCTTTTCCAACTTGACATTCGCATGCCGCTTTTGTTGTTGGCAACATGCCAACTTGAAACAAATTATTAATTCACTTTTATTTCAAATACACAGTAGTAAATATGTGATTTATGATCATTTTAAACATAACATTCATTTAAAATGAGTTTGCATCCCTTTGTTCGATTGGTTTTGTCGACTGAAGGAAATTTACAAGATATTTCATAAAATGTTAAATGAATAGTTTAAACAAAAAAAATTTTTATAAAAAAATTATGCAGATTATTTTGCAAAAGTATAATATTGCCTTAAGTAGCAATTCAAAAAAATGTTCTTTTGTGGTGTAAATAACCAATTATCCAATCAAACGTAGTAGGATTTAAAAACAACCAAGAGTGTTTTCTGTGGCACCTAAATTCGTAAAACTGGTGGATTGAAGAGGAAGTGGTTTCGGTGATACCCCTGAATCGTGGAAGAAATTAAAAATTAAATATAACGTAAATCGCTTTTGTGTTATCTTTTTTTTCTCAAATAGCTTAATGAACGGTACTTTAAAGAACTGATAAAAGTAAAGGAAAACTTGCACGAGCATAAATAAAGCGAGAAGGCTTTTGACAAGCTGAATAGCCTACTGAATAAAATTAAAGAGTTATTACCCAAACAATGTTATCACTTTCTAAAATCATTCTTGAAAAATTGCTTCTTTCTTTCATTCAACAAAAAACGATACCTCCACTATATATAAATGGCGTACAATTTCCGCATCATAAAACTACTATGTAAATACTTAGGAATGACCCAAGACAGCAAGCTCAAGTGGAATGACTATGAAAAAAAAAGAAGAACTTAAAGTAAAATTCTGAAAAATGTAATGGCTCATAGGACTGCGCTATCGATCTACAAGAAAGTACTATTATGCAAACAAATTAGTAAACCTATATAGGTATATTACATTCAGGGGCTGCTCATGTTCCAGCAACATGATGCAAATACAAAGGTTTGAAGTGTGTTGTGAATGCATCCTGCTACTTCCGTAGCAGCGACATTAAATGAGATCTTGGTATCGATTCAGTTGGCATTACTAGATTTACGAAGACCTATATGGATATGCTAGTTGTTCAGAAGTATTAATTAGGAAGCTTCAAGCAGTATATATACAAGAATTTGGAAACAGCCAAATCAACTTCAGAGTAACTCAAATCTCTGCAATAAGAAGCGACAAAAATATGAGGAGCATTATGCTAATTAAAATGTTCCGTTAGTTTACAAACATTTAAAATTTATTGCAATGAAATAAAAATTTAAATTTAAAAAAAAAAAAACAGATAGCAGAGTATCTTCGACTATGACGAAGATGTAATGTTCTTCAAGCATCCCCTAGAAAACGTTTTTTCCTCGCTCCTATGATTCCGTACACAGAATTATTACAATATTGATTTGACTTATATTTACGGTAGTGTCTGTGTACATACTGCGTTTCAACATTGTGACCGCAATATTTGCATAGGAGCTGTGTGATTCAGTAATTACAAGGTTTAGAAAATTACATGGTTTATGAATATGACGCAGGCACTTATAGTATAAAAATTTCAATTTGATTAAAGAAAAAACAAAACAATCATGTATACAGTTCACACACGGTGGAAGTGAAACCTTTAATAAACTAAACTACGAGAAAATGAGACATATGCAGTATTAGAAGTGGGAACATTATAGGGTTCATTTCTTAAAATATTGGTACCTAGTTGAAAGTTTTTTATATTTTATTTATTCCATGTTTTCCATTACAACAAAAGCCACAAGTGGCTTATGATAACTGTAGTATGAATGATTGTTGATCAATATACCTTTGAAACATATCATCAATTATTGTTTTTGACCTTGTTGTTGATACAGGGCGACTACTGCAAATTTTTAAATTTATGTAGTGTAAGTTTTTGATAAGTTTTTTACTCAATTAAAGGGAACGCTGTATCCAATGGAAAATTAACATTAAAGTCCCTAGCTAAAATCTTATCTGTAGTCTACCTTATTCTCTCAAAGGTTAAATCCTATTGAGGTGTAGTCTGTCTCTTTTTAATGTGACTGAAATTTTAATACATTACGAACTTACGAGCATGGGCATAACTCAAAACGGCTTGGCCATGCTACTTAATAATTCTTAAAGTGATTTAATAAGTAGACTTCAATTGATTCTAGTATTGTATTTCCGTCACACCAAACGCTTACCATTTTAATTCAACTTTCTCTTTCTCTCTCTAATTTTTATATTTTGATTTACTTACTCTTTTATCACCTTATTCACACACCATTCATTTTTCTTTTTCTCATCTAATAATATGCTCCGATAACACAAACCAAGTACATATTTATAGTAAATAAGGCAAACAAAACACGAATATAATTAGAATAACTGTATTTCTGTATTCTATCTCATTCTGTCGCATGTTAAATATTGACGAATAATTTGTTTATATTTTATGAGCTTAAAGTTTTCTAGCTTATAGCAATTCGCAAGATTTGGTTGAATTTAGTTGCAAACTTTATAGCTACAAAACTTTAGTTGAAACAAAAGTATTTTTTTAAATTATGATCACGCTTCTTTCCGTTTTTCCTCTTCCGGAATATCAATTTCAAAAATGAAGTTGTGTTGGTTACAATGTTTTGCTTGAAGCATAAGCGAATTGTATTTCATGACCAGTTTTTCCAATTTAGTTTAAGCGATTTCGGAATCACCGCTGGTAAAGAAGTTTTCACTTCAAAAAGTTTTTCTAATAAGAATATGATTTCGTTGTTTCCGACAAATGTACTGCGTATGTATGAGAAAAGAAGGCTTCGTGCAAAATTTCAGCTCTCTACCTCAAAAATTGAAAGGCTAGTTTGCATACTTGCAGATAGACAGATGCACAGTCAGACAAGACTAGATCAACTCGTTCTGCCACGCTGACCAAGCATATATATAAATTATGGGGTCTTCGATGTCTCCTTCTGTGAATTATTCCCTAATTTTAACCAACGTATTTTTGGCAAAACTACGGGATAAGCGATTGGGCATAAAAGAAAAGCTGATTCCTGCAACTGTGAGCTTAAAAGAAGCGGCCATGGAAGCCGTATCAATTCTGCCACCGGATTTAGTATTATCTTCACAAGAATAGAACATAATTAAAGTCGTTCTTTCAAAATGGAAATAACAAATAAAATCTCATTAGAGAAAAATACCATTTTATCAAAAGTAATCGGCTCCGAAGGCATTTTGCAAAAAAGAATGACAAGCAGGAGCTCCAGTTTGAATAAGTCCTTAAATACATTTGTCGATGTTATCGTATTGAAGATGGATAGTCATTTTAAAGACTACAAAACAAAAGTTTTGTTAGCAGAGAGCACAACACTGGATCTGAAATGAAAGAAAAATTTCCAGCACTTTCAGAAATTGTCAGCCCTGTTTTAATTTAATGCCGATTCTACTGTTGAATCAACCAGAATCGATTTACATTTACGTTTTCCTTGTGGTTGTTGACTCATACAATGGTCGATTCAACTTCAGAAAACAGAAGAGTAAAAAGCAGACCCATGTGAAGAAGAAAAGACTTAGCCGCGTGTAAAAGTAAATCGAACAGCAGTAAAAGTGAAATGAAGTCTTTACAGTTAAACACATTGTTACATTCAATTAAAATAGCATTTAATTTTAATGGTTCGTATATTAATCTATGTATAAATAATAAACACATTCTTACATTTGGGGAAAAGTAAGAATAAAAAAATAAAACACCGTTAAAAATTTAGGTGTGTGTGGTCAACGAACTCGGAGAAAAAGTAAACTAAAGCAAACGAAGAATTTTAAGAAAAAAGATATATTGCCATATAAAATTTGTCAATTGTAATAAAAGTAAATATTGTATAAGAAAAAAGATTTTGGAGAAAATGAGTGCAAAGAAGGATACCAAAAACACCACAGCGATTAAAACACAATAAAAAAGCAAAGGCATGGTGTGTTAAGAAGTGAGAGAGGAAACAAAGTGTAAGCAACAGATGATAGATGAAAGTGAGCAGAGGCGTAACTGTGAAAGGCAGAAAAAAAAGAGTGCAGACACGACGAATAAAATTGCTGAAAATAATGCAATATTATAGTAAGTACTTCAGCTTTTAACGTTAAAAATTTGAGAGAATTGATGCGAAGGCTGTTGTGGAGAATTTTTTGAAGATGTTTCCAATTTTTGATGGTGAATATATGCCGGTACGACAATGGTTCTAAAATTTGAGCTTAACGCTCATGCCTTTGGATTTAATAACAAACAAAAGTTACGTGCAGACCTGTGCCAAATTGACACGCACAGCAGAATTATTTTTGGAATAGTATAAAGTGTGTGAATATGTGGAACCATGTCGGCAGTAATTTAAAGAAATTCGATCTTGAAAATGTTTGCAGTGCTGAGATACATAGAAATTTTGAACACTCGTGTAAAATGTAAAAATGAATGAGTATACGCTACAGATGAAACATATTGCGGCACGTGCTATAATAGACACAGAATCGGTAATTCGTAATCGTTTGGTACAAAAGCGGGCGAAAGATAGGATAGGCTTAAAAATACATCTTTAGTCAATGCAAGTGTTATTCAGATTGAATAATATTAATATAAATTAATGTTATATATACTAACTCGTGAAGATTCTGACTATTCACAGCGTGTAGACTAAATATAATGATAACATAAACATTTTCCATTTTTTTCTAACAAACTATAATTTAAACCAAAAAGCATAACGTTATCTAACTTTTGTTATTTAAGACGACGTTGTTTTCACTAGGTTGGTGGGGCTGCCGAAATCTATCAAGCATTCTAAATGAAATTTTACATTTTCGTCATCCATAAAATAAAATTTAAACATCCTTATATAATCATTTTTCGGCTATAGCGTTGTTTTCTTTTTGTACTGTCAGCAGTCCTTTACAGCATGACCTGAGCTGCCACAACTGTGGCGCGTCCCAGGTTCCCTCGGTGGTTTCTTGCACTCAGCTGCAAAATTTCCAACGCTGTTGCAGTGGTAACATCTCTTGTCCGATTTGTCAGCTTCTGAAAACTTAAGTTTTTGTTGCTGCGTCGAAATCGATGATTTCTTCTGCTGTAGATTGGTTTTTGGCAATTTTATACCCACAAGTGCTCGAAGTAGATCCTCTTTGGTGGCATGTTGTTGTATTGCGACTTGGTTACGGAGTGCTCGTTTGGTATAGCGTCTTTCAAAGTCAGATTTAACTCTCTTTCTCCAATTATTATACGTTCTGCACTTTGTCTCGTCCAGTCACCACTTGCGTGCATTAAATTTTTTTCCGCAGATCCAGATCGCTCTCTCTTACACCGAAAACCAAACAACATTTTTTAACCAGGTCATCTCCATTCTCATCAGAATTGCTTTCTCTGGAAAACAGCCATATTTGTGCCTTTCTTGTTAACTTTGTTGTAGACAGTGACCGTAATGTGTTGGCGTCCAATGAGTGTTGTTTTTTTACATTTTTAAGTTTTCTGACCCAGAAATTGACATCAGTTATTCAAATTTGTTAGTGCTTTGAATGAGACTGTGTTATTTTGACACTCAACCACATTGGTTTTCATCTTTTTCATACTCTTTAACAACACTTCATTCTCTTTGATCAACAAGAATTGCTCCCGTTTGAGCAATTCGTTTTCACGTGTTTGCAATTCAAGTTCTATCTCTTTGAGTCTAGCTTACATGATCACTTGCTCAGTCTCATTTCACGTCTCTGCAATTCTAATTATTTCTCTTTAAGCTTACGTTGCATAATTGTTTAGCCTCAGCTTGCATACACAAATGTTTGCCTACGTCGCTGCCAGCGTTAATCTATTCATCCGTGTCATTGTCTTTATATTTTCGCGTTAAATTCTCTGCTATATTTTCGTCTTTAAGTTTTTGTTGTTGTTGTACTATCATACTTTGTTCCGCCCTGTTCTGGTGTGCGCCTTGTCACTTTGTGTTGTTGAAATATTGTTGCGGTAAATTCTCCTCTATGTTTCCATCATCGAGATTTTGTTGTTGTTGTTCAATCATAATTTTTAGCACCACATTCTCTTCAGCACAAATTTCTTTTAAAACTTTGTAAAGTTCACCTTATGGAGCAAGCAACAAACGCGATTTTACTGCCTTCTTATTGCCCGCAGACGGTAAAGATAACTTCGCACATAACTTTTTAAGAACTTGAACAGTCAAGCCTCCTAATATTTCGTGCATAATGTTTTATTATCAACTCCTTGCCAGAATCAGAGTAGTCACTTTTTTTTCGGGCTTATCCCACTTCTGAGTTTTTAGTGTTTATTACAATGATGTTACTCTTATATTACACTTACTATTACTTACATACTACAATTACAATATGTGTATTAATTATTAATATATTATTTCTATGCAAGTCGCAAAGTTAATGAGACGTTTTCAAATTCTCTATTTATAGCGACGCCATTTTAGACGGGCGTATAAGTTAGAAAGGCACATTCTTCACTGAAGTTCTGTCAAAATTTAATGACCAATGGAAAATTAGAAGCCGAGTTATTGTTTTATAAGTGACAGTGTGTTTATAGCATCGGTCGAAAAATTAACTTCGAAAAAAAAAGTGAATATTAAGTATTGTTTTAAACTTGGAAAACGTCGGCGCTTGAATTGATTAAATATGTAAATGGTGACAATTGTTTATCCCGTGCCAGAGTAAACGATTCAAAGAATGTCGAGAGGACATCAAGGATGACGAACATCCCGGTCAGAAATTTTCATGATTACACCAAGTTACATTTTTATTGGAATTTATAAAAAAAGAGCCCAAATCTTCGTTGCGATACATGGCAATGGAATTGAATATATCAATAGATTCACTTCATTATATTTTCACCAAAAAATTATGATTCAGGAAGGTTTTGCTCGCTTTGTGCCACACAAATTAACTGATGACCAAAAATTGCTCCGAATTCAACATCATTCGAAAAAAAAATATCACATTTTAATTGTCAATTTATCGAAGGCTAGTGTAGCTTTTCTCTAAGCTAAGATTTAGTTTAAACTAACTTCTAGCTGTATATAATAATAATAAATAATAACCGTCAACCACTCACCGTATTCTCCTGATTTGGTACCTTGGGACTTCTACCTCTTCGGACAATTACATTTGGCACTGAAAAGAAAGTGCTATGCCGATATTGAGACTTGTATAGGCTTAAAAATTCATTCGACATGCTAATTGATCGTACAAAATGTTGTATCGATACGCAAGGAGACTATTTTAAATAAAAAAATTATTTTTGAAATAAAACACAAAAAAAAAAAAAAATTGTGTTATTTTTGAAAAAGTATCGTTTACTTTGCGTTTGTTTTCTGTTTTTATTATATCATTCATAAATATTGTTGCTATTAGTTCATTAATATTAAATCTTAAATGAATTACTGAAATAAAGAAAAATAAAAATAACGAATGTGCTTATAATTTTCCACAACAAAACAGTTCTTTTCATAAAGAAATACATATGTAAATAGATGAATCACAGGTTGCAAGGATTTATCTTCTTATTATTAGTTATTTCCGAACACAATGAATAAAAGATGAAAAGCACTTTCAACAAATGGTGAGCGCATTCAAAAATGCAGTTTTAACTCCATTTGACGTCACTCGATCCAAATGCTACTAACGTAGCGAAATGTGTATTTTTATTACTAAACAAACAACAACAATTTGTTCTTTTCCTTAACTCTCTCCTTCTCTTTGTTAATGTGTAGAATGTTTACGTAACCTCGATCGTCAACGATGACCTAATTTTATGTATTGTATAACATCGTTTTCATTATTTGCAATACACGAAACACAAGCAAACACTTGAACATTTGAATGAGTAATTAATACTTTATGGTTACTAGTATATTCATATTAATTTTAATGATTATGATTGATTCATATTCACAAGAATGACTTTGGGTTCCTAGTGATATTCATAATCAGTTAGATTATGAATAACTTTTGCTATTCTGTGGTGGTAAAAGATGCCGCTAATGGTTACGATGCACTGCGCGCAGATGACTAACTCAGCAAGTTTAACTGGTCTTCGACGCCATCCGGCTATAGGTTTCCTATCCTTTTGAGAGAGTACACCCATCAGATAAGTATGGATGCAGTGCAGAGGATGATAAACAGGTAAAAGACGGCTGGAAGGATGCTAAGTGCCCAGTCGAATTGAAAATCGTACCGGATGTGGATATGCTGCCATTCTGGTATGTGCCAATCAGAGTAGCAGTCGGCGAAATAGCAGCAGTAAAGAAAGAATGGCATCAGTTTTTACTAGCCGTGTCGTTGAAGTTAAAAAGAAGGATGACAGTAATCGTGTCTGCGTAGATTATCATCTACTTAATAAGATGGTAACTGTAGTTGATGATGTACCTGAAAAATTGCATATCCCGATTGAGCTTTCTAAAATGACAGTTTACTGTGCCGAAGAACGTTTTACAGCGTACATAATCACCGTAAGACTTAAAGCCGAAACTGGCGAATATTCATAATCTTCAGGAGACAGCTAAAAAAAATGGAAAAGGAACTAATCTGTGCCAACTTGTGGGTCTGCACGCTTCCCATTCTCATCAAACAGAACACCATAGTAAAGTTCGACATTTTAAGCAAAAACATGCTCACAACGTTTTAATGTACAAGTACTGTTTGTTTCGTTTACGGTGAGTTAAGAAAATTAATTTGGCCAAAAAATTGAAATTTCAAGAGAAGGCTTTAGTTGGATATTTTTTTCACAACTTTCGACGTGGATTTGTGACCATTCATTGGTGCAAGACTCCACTTCATAATGGCAAGAAATCTGGTAACACTATAATAAAGTTTGACATTTTTTAACAAAAACGTACTCACAACGTTTTAATGTAAAAGTGCTGTTTCGTTTACGGTGAGTTAAGAAAATCCATTTGGGCAAAAAATGGAAATTTCAAGAGAAGGTTTTCGTTGCATAATTTTTCACAACTTTTCAACGTGGATTATTTCAACAAGAAAGTGTCGATGAACTTAGTTCTTTATGTGGCGTAAAGCGCCATCAAAAACCACCGTATATCGCTGGTATTGTGAATTCAATCTGGTCGTAGTTTGGTCGTTTTTTTTTAATGCTTTTATTTGTATTTAATTCGGTAAAAGAACTTTAACAAATTAACTTTAATTAGTGTATGTGTCTTAACGTTAAGAAAAAAAAAAAAATCACAGTTACGGAAAAATCTTATGTAACTCCTATCAGTCAGGTCCACAAGATGATTTCTTTTAAGTCTGTGTTGTGTGGAGTCTGTGTTGAGGAGTTTGTATGTCAGTAGGCTTGAGTGTGATCAGAGCCTTTCAGCGTACCTCTTGCTGAATCGGACAATTTCTTCCATGACTGTTGACATATGCAGGTCTCTGTGCAGATCGTCGTTACGAATATACCATGGTGTACCAGTGAGTTTACGTAGTGTTAGGTTTTGATACCTTTGTATAATGTTGACATTGGATTTAGCTACAGTTCCCCAAAACTGTATGCCATACGTCCAAACTGGCTTCAAGATGAATTTGTAGAGCCGTAATTTTTTTCAAGGTTGAATTTTGATGTTTTGCCAATTAACCAATACATGCGCTTTGTTCTGATATCTAAGTGCTTTCTTTAAGCGAGTATGTGATATCTCCACGACAACCTTTTGTCCAAAATTATGCCAAGTTATTTAACACAATCCCTCATTTGAATAACTATTCCATTAAAACGGAGTGATGAGCCAGAACCTTTACATAATGAAAAAACAGTGTGCGTTGATTGTGCAGAGTTTACCACTATGTTCCACATACACATCCAAGATTTGATGTCTCGAAGTTGTTGTTTTAATAATTGAGTAGTACTGCTGATACTTGATGACCTGACTAATACCGTTGTGTGATCTGCATAGGTGGCAATTGTCATATCTTCCACAGTTGGGTTAGGCATATCTGCAGTATAAAGGGTATAAGGTAGTGGACCTAATACACTACCTTGAGGGACACCGGATTGTAAAATTTTGATCGATGAATAGGCATCTTCAACTCAGACATAAATTCTTCTATATGACCTCAGGAAATGAAATTGTGGTGAAGGTAGATTACTTTTGATTTTATAAAGAAGCCCTTTATGCCACACCTGGTCAAAGGCTTGTTTGACATTCAGGAATACAGCAGCGCAGTATTGCTTTCCTTCGAATGCTTTGATTATTTCATTAACAACTCGATGTACTTGCTCAGGTGTACCATGTTTGCGCCGAAATCCAAACTGATGGTTAGGTAGTATTTCCCTCAGTATTGGCAGCACTCTGCGAACGAGAACCCCTAACAAACTGATTGGCCTATAAGATGTTAGCTCTTGGTCAGGTTTTCCTAGTTTGGGTATGAGAATAATCTCGGCACATTTCCATTGACTAGGGAAATGCCCAAGCCTGAAGTAAACATTGAAAATGTGTACTAACAGCACTTGACATTTAGTTGGTAGGGCTTTTATGGTTGCAGCAACAACTCCATCGTACCCTTTAGATTTCTTTGTGTTATGCGATTTTAATTCAGTTTGGAATTCTCGAAGTCTGATTGGAGTCATAAGTGGGCTAGGCTGGCTAGGGACATTGAGGGCGTGTTCCACTTCTTCTTCATCCGACGGACTATATATCAGAAAGTGGGTGAATTGTTGTTCTAGGTAGGAGGCAAATGCTTCAGCTTTGTATTTGCTGCTGTGACATCATTGTCCATTTGAATTTTTGAGTGGTGATATTCTCCGTATGGATGCTTGAGGTACTTCGTTGCTCTCCATAGGTCATACTCAGGTTCATTCGGTTCTGCTGCTTCAAGAAAATTTCCAATGGCATCATTTCTTAAATCGGCGAGTTTTGATTTTAATTGTTTCGTATTTTAAAAGCATTTTTTTCACTTGGAGAATAAGTTCATTGCCAGATTCGTAGCAATCTTCTTTTTTCAGTCACTAGAATTCTAAATTCGGTGGAGTGCAATGAGTAGTTTTTGTAAGTAGGATTACTATGTCTAGATTTCGGAGTGAATATGTCAGCTGCTACATGAATTTTGTTGTTAAGCCATTCAATAGTGTCATCAATATCCTGATCGTTTTTTAATTCTATATTTAAGTTGATCTCTTCTACTAACCAACTGCGAAATAGATCTAAATTAGTGTTCTTCTTGAGTAAGCTTTGATATCGAATTTTTAAATCGACCGGGATATTCAGAAGAATAAATACAGCCGAGTGTTCAGAACATAGTCATGGTAATCACTAATGTTCAGTCTTTTTGTAATAATCCCATGATGTATTGTTATGTCCAGTACATCCGGATCTCTATTCGGGACTGGCAGCCAATTTGTTGCCTAAACTATTTACATAGTTATCTGAACTGATGCATTTGAAGAGCTCTTTTCCTTTTGGTTTGTTAGTTCTGATTCCCCACCATTGATGCAGGGCGTTAAAATCACCTCCGGTTATGAAGTTGTGACCTAACGAATCAAATATTGATTTGAATATTCCATGAGTAACCTGATGTCTTGGAGGCAGATATGCTGCAGCAATTTTTATACTGCCAGTGATCGTTTGCAGCATAATAGTCGTGCCTTGTGCCCAATGTTGTACAATTGGTTTGCATATTGAAAATTTTATGCTATTTTTAATGATTATTGCCGATCCCACTCGAGCGGTACCAACAGGATGATAGTTGTCTCAGTTAGCAGAAAAGTAGTGAACAAATTAAATTTAATGAAATGAACGTAGAAATTGCTATAAATAACTTATTATTTTTAATTCTAATTGTTGTAAGTCAATATTTGTTTGAATTAAATTAGTAAATACACTTTAATAATATGATTGAGAAGACTTGCCAACTCATAAATTCACAAAGTTGGCAGCCCTTAGTTTACCAACTTTGCCGAACTAAATTGTCTGGCAATCTTGGTGAATTTCGTATTTTTTTTGTATGGACCAACTGTCACCTTCTTTTCGAAAATACGAATATGCCAACTTACCAAAATTGCCACGTTGCGTGAGTGCCTTCAATGCATCTGCCGGCGACGTTTTTGTTTTCGTCTATAAGAACCGTAGATATGGTACAAAATGCGACGATTTCATTTTCCAAACATTGATGTTTGAATGAGTGGCTGATTGAAATATGTAAGTGATTTTGTGTGTTTGCCAAATGAAATTGAAAGCAAACAATTTCAAAATTTATTTATATAATAATAAATAATTAAGAGTAGCCAATAATAATTTAAGAAATGGCATTTAAAGGGATTCTTGCGATCGAAATCGAGGGGAAACGGCTGTTGTCATTAGAAAACGCAGCTCGGAGACTTCTAGAACTTTGTCAAACACTCTGTCAATTTCAGACACCACGTAGGAATAGATTGTTAAATATTTGCTCATTGCAATTACATTCTAATATATTAATATTTTTTACTAGCTTCCTATACCGCATGGACAAATGAGCATTTATAATGATATTCGATTTGATAAAGGCGGATATCATGAAAACATTAGTGCCTGCAATTATGCAGTTGGCTACAGCGATACGATTGTTAGGTGTAGGTTCTTTCCAAAGATTTATTGCCAAGGATGCAGATTTATGAGTTTCTCAAACCACAATTTTGTGGCAAATAATTCCGGTGTTGGAGAGGAAGCTTTGCCCACGCTTCATCAATTTCAATCAGAGTAGCGAACAAATGTCATAAAGGAAACGCCACTCTTTAAATATATATTTATGTAAATATTTATTTAAAAGGGAAGTATGGATGTCATTGGGTGCATTGACGGTACGCAAATATGTTTTTAAGCCGAATGAGAGGGAAAGTCAATTTCAGAACCGTAAAGGGTCAGTTTAAATGCTATGATTGTGAGTAAATTGCATATTAGCCGAGTGTAAATTTGTTGTAATTGTGCATAGGAAATGAAGAAAATCGACCGAGGGCGAGTCGGACCCGCACATGGAGAGTTCCGTAGATGTTGTACAATATATTTTTTTTTTTGTTGAATGTTTCAGTGATCAATAACCCCATTTGAATATGAAAGACATGACCAATAAAGAACACAGCGCACGTTTGTTTCAATATTGGAATAAATGATCAAGTCACACAAAGTGTTCAAATTTGCAAAATAATAAAGTATTGCATAATTTAACGGTATCATACTAAAAACACATTTATTGTATGGGGACCCCGTTTAATTTTTAACTTTATTTAAATTTTATTATTTGTTGTGCATATGACAATAGAAATACACATTCTATGAAAATTTCAACTTTCTTTCTATTACGGTTCATGTGTACAGCCGGAATCGGACGGACGTACGTCGTAAGTTTAGTAAATGTAATAAAATACATATTTTTTTTTATTGTTATTTGTTATTTACAATCTGTCCAAGAAAAGCCACAGAGTAAATCTAATTATAAAGAGAGACTTTTGACGTACATGCCATGAAACTTCAGCTGACATCGATTAGATGATTAGAAACGAAAGGAGAGGTCGACCGGCTGCTTTTTTCGTAGCCTTCTGGTTTTATGCTGAGTACATTTTTCATCGTAGATGTGTGTTATTAAGAGTAATATCAAATGAAAATGAAGTGTCTTTCATCACTATTATAAAGGGCATATTCCTGATTCTCCCCCATTTTCCGAAAATGTGGAGAATAGGCTAAGGGCTTAGCTTGAAATATTATTTATATTGTTTTCAGTTTAAAATATAAACAAATTCTGGGTTCTCACCAGAAATTAGGGTGTATGCATAATTTTAGATCGTCCGGGTGTGGAAATGTGGTTCTGTGATTGAGCACAAAAAAATATTTAGGTTAGAGTCAGCGTTTCAATAATGTGACCGATATATATGTATGGGAGTTTTTCGAACTAGTAACCCTGGATCTTGAAATTAACTTTATGATTTTGATTAATATGGTAATACTTCTAGAGTCCATTCGATAACATAATAAATAAAAAAGATGTCTCCTTCCGTCTGTTACGAATTTCATGATAATTTTATTATACTATTTACTACATAAAGTGTAATACAAGAGTAGTACTATTGGTTTTCATACACAGCAGATATAACATTATAAGTATTTTCGAGAGTATCTAGAAAGCTAGTGGAACGATATGACAAGATTTCAGGGCTAAGAAATCAAGAAGAGCACTTTCTCTGTGATTGCAAGTAGCTAAGTCTCAAACTGCGAAATAATTAAACTAAAACGTTATAATGCAGAAAACATCATCGCCATTTGCAGAAATAAACTAGGAATTCAATTAATTTGAACGCGATTCGGTTGGATTGTGTGCATGCAATTGTAGCTTGGATAGGGAGAACTGTAAATTCCAAATCCGAAATATTGTATTTGGCTTGTTTCAAAAAAAATACCAAAAAGCAACTAAGACAAATGAAATGTTGTCCACAATTTACGGAGTAAAAAATCGTCGTTATCTGAACTGGTCGTTCTAAATTCGTAGCTTAAAATTTTCCACTTCAACAATCTCAACCCTCCGCTAACTGTTCTGAAATTTACAACGACAAACTGTTCAAAATTGAATTGGCACTTACGTAAAAATAAGATACATCCCATATACTGTAGAAGTTCCCGTTTTTGATTCATCGTTTAGAAATAGTGGAAGAGCCCTACAAGCGTGCAAATCCTGTGCAATACACATACTGCCATGAATTTGAACACACGACAAAATGGAGACATGCGTGTTAAGAATTAAAATTCAGTATTATATTATTACATCACTGTTTCTACGCAAAAAAATATAGATTAGCATTAGCTAAATTGGTGACCCCGCTGAACAAACGCAGTATGCCTGACGATAAAGCTCACGCAATAGGTGCTGCCGGTACCACTTCATCACTAACAAATACGCAAGACAGTTAGGAGGACATAGTTTATGCCAGATTGCCGTCACCTCAAATGAGCAGCGCTGGTATCAAGGCTTGGTTCACCTCCATGGACTATTGGTTTATCATCATAAATAAATCATAGCACATTTTGCAGACAGTGAACAATGCCGTCTTGATATACTTCTGTCTGAGTTACCTCTGAGCGACAAAAAACCGTTGGATTTCTATTTTGAGATGAAGTGAGTTGCAGGCACTACTTTAAGTGATCTAGCATTAAAAGGCTTGTGGTCTAAGCGCCTGTCGCAGTTGTTCAGCACGGGGTTGCAGCATCTTCTGGAACGCCCGCAGAATTTGCGAAGATCGCAGATTCTAAAATCGATGCAATCTGCACACATGGCAACACGTTCAGCGTTTCACAAACGGACATCCTCCCAGAATTGCGTGTAGCAGGTGTAGAACTCAACAGGCAGATTCACAAGATGACACTACCATCGCGAGAACGAAATCAGAACGGCTCAAAATGCCGTCAACACTCCCTCACCAACAAAATTCTGAGACCTCGTAAATAGGTGCACAGAGATGCCGAAGCCCATGAAAATTCAGAAACTTATCAGCCCACACATCGGCGGCGGCATCAAATGGGCATTGATGCTGACTTCAAAAGCACGTGGCGAGCACTATCGGATGTTCTGCCCATGAACGAACAATATACCGTAAGTGGTAAGTGATTTGATTTCAAAGAAAAAAATTCCCAGTGGCACGGGTGCAGACGTGTCCATTTTGCCAATAACTTCTAAGACATTCGACTTACGTTTGGACCGCGAAAGCCGAGTACGCCTTTCAACGATGTAAAGAAGAGCTGGCTCATGCAACATCACTCGTTCACCCAGAACCCAAAGCTTTACACGGATGATTCAGATACAGCTGTAGGTGTCGCACTTCAGAATCTCAACGGTATTCTTCAACCATTGCGTTTTTACTCGAAGGCAATTTCCAAGGCGCAGCGTAACCACAGCACATATGATCGAGAGTTGACTGAAATTTACCAAGCCGTATGCCATTTCCGCTGCATAATCAAGGGCCGAAGATGTTGCAACATCACCGACCGACCACACCGATCACAGCCGACCATCTATCATGGACCAAACCAATCGTCTTCATGCAAATTGCTGCAGATCAACAAGATGAAAATGATCTCCAAGCGCTTTTAACGCAAGACAGCAAGCATCCTTGTTCTCTTCATTGCAAATCTTTTCCAAGACATTGTCTCACAATGATGAATTTATTCACTCGATGGCTAGAAGCTACGCCATTCCTGCCATCACAGCAGAGCCATTCGCTAAAGCCGTTCTGACACATTAGATCTCAGGATTTGGTTTCCTAGCCCAAATCACAACAGATCGTGGAAGATATTTCGAGTCTTCTGTTTTAACCGAATTGATGACTGTAATCAAAGCGACTCATTTTTGAACTACGCCATATCATCCCCAATCAAATGGAATGATCGAGAGGTGGCATCGATCGTTCAAAGTCGCTATTCTTTGCAACGAAGTCAGTAAATGAATGCAATGTTTACCCACCATACGATGTGGCCTACGATTCGTTTTCAAGTCGCACATCAAAGCATCACCTGCGATGCTTGCCTATGCAACCACACTATGGTTACCATGGGAATTTCTCACCACAACCAAAACATAATTAGTTACCAGCAAATCTCTACAAGATTTTTTAAAATCTATATAGAACGTGCGGCCCATGGAGACAGCATTCCATAGTCCACCGAACACATCCATTTTTCCGACACTGTAATTGTCTACTCATGTTTTCGTCCACAATAATTCAGTCTTACCATCCTTGATCCATCCGTATGATGGACCATTGGAAATTTTGAACAAATCACCTCAACTAGCATCAACGAAACATTCTCGTTCCGGCTAAAGGATTATATTTGCCAACATCACCTTGTTTCGTCTAGATGGGGAGTAGTGTGGCAACTTCAAATTCAAATCGCACCACTATTGTAAATTAATGATACCACCACACTATTGTGAATAGCGAAAAAATAGAGACACACGTGTCAAAAATTAAAATTCTGTATTATCTTATTATATCACTGTTTGCAGCAATACAAGAATCCAAATCAGTCTAGACTTGAGTCAATCTGTACGTTAACGACGAAAGATTTGGATCCATAAACTACGATAGCACCAAGTGTATCATGTGCTAGTGCCCTACGCTCAGTACCTCAACAACATAGTGCAATAATGAGATTGCAGTAACAGACACAAATAGGTCAAGAAAGTCAGAACTTGATGATACAAAACTCAGAAGATAATGAAACTCTTAATACTATAATATTTTAAAAATAACTCTCTGGTATGGCGTTTCGAGGTAAAAACTAGAAGTCATTAAATATCTAGAGGATAAAAAAGTTGATGTGAAGCTAATCACTAAGACTAATTTTACAAATAAAAACAAAGTTTTCATAACGGGCTAAACACTCTATTCGACAAACCACCCAGATGGAAAAGTTATTTCGGTACATGCGTTCCTTTTACAAAGCGCATACAAGGTGTGTGTCAAAAGTTTCCGAACTTTTCAAAAAGAAAAAAAACTACAAAATAGTTTGGAATGAAACTT